>CAJNJA010012512.1:0-13086 GCA_905231915.1 Symbiodinium necroappetens | reverse complement strand
ACTTCCACTACCACTACCACCACTACTGCTACTACTACTACTACTACTATTACTACCACTACTACTACTACTACTACTACTACCACGACGACGACGAGTAGCAACGACTAGTAGCATCGTTGCAAGTGTTTTTGGTATCTTTGCCGCCGAAGCTGCTCTGTTGCCTCAAGGTTCCCAAGTCTGGCAGCAGTGGTCATCATCTTCCCGAAACCTTTCCTTGAGACTTAGGGTTCTGGGTGTCGACTCGCACGGGCTCCACGGTACTCCACTCAGCTTGCTACTCTCATATGTGTGAGCCACTCACTTACCAGAGAAGCATTAAGAACGGCTCTGGGTTTGGGGTTTAGGGGAGACTGGGTGAAGCCTCTCCTGCGGGCTTTCCCAAGGCTCCCGTAACTCCTGACTGGCCCTCAGCCCTATGTCGTCGAAAACTATGGGGGTGCCTTTCGTCTTCTCTCACTCGCAGCACCAAATGATGTGCAACATTTCTGAAACTGGGCAATCCTCTGCTGAAACATGTGTCAAGGCCGTTGAAGTTTTGCCAAATTCTACTTCTGAAGCCGCTGGAATCCAGCCTGGTATGGGCTGCGTTTCGTATCCTGCTTTGCCACAACTTCACACAGGATACCTGGGGATCGTCCTTGATTCCTGTGATACCAGATTGCGTGATGGAGTGGCGACCGGAAAACCTCCTAATTAAAGCACGCACATCACCAAACCTCGGGATGGTTAGGGTTCCTCCATGTCAGCAAAGCATCGAGTTCGGATGAACCCGCGCTTCGCGCATGGACTGCCACAAGCGCTCTGCTTCCTCCAGGTTGCCTGCCTTTGCGCAGGCCTGCACAAAAACATGACTTTTCGGTTTGATCTTGTTGCTCTCTTGGCGTGCAGAGATGATCAGAAACAAGGATTGGTTGGATACAGGGTGATTAGACAAATTAATTGCACCGGCATTCCCATACCAACTATTGGAGCCAAACAACTCTAACAAGGATCTGGGATCGGGGTCGAGCACAGTGCTGCTTTGCAACACGGCTCGAGCATGGAGGGTTTATGCCTTTGGGGTTCAGACTCAGGCACTGTGGGATGTGCGTCAGAGTGGTTATTGGGGTTGTTGAAACACTTATAGCCGCTCTGAAGGTTCAAGGGTTCACGCAGCTGAAGAACTCGCTGCGCAGGCTCTGAATACAAAGCCATATTATTATACTCTCTCTAGCCTCTACAAACATCGACTGAAAGGAAGTTGGAAAATGCAATGCACTATCCTGTATTTAAGCGAAAACTCTCGGAATATGGAATTTAGTTACTGTAAATCTGATCTGCTTGACATCTCAACCCAAAAGACTCGTCAAACAATAAGTTCCTTAAGTCCAAAACAAGCAGGGTAGATCTTGTGCCTCTGCTACTTAACAAGTACTACAAGCGAGCTGCATCGCACTTATAAGTCATGACTTTCGCAACTGAACTTATGGCAAGTGTAATCAGACTTGCACGTATTATAATGCAGGATGTGCAGGTTATAAGGCTTGTAAGAAAGCGACCCTCCGAGTGGCATTTCCGGGGAATGTGCACCAAGCTGGCGCCCCGACTAGCCTGTACAACACCCGAAAAGCTGAGAGTCCTCCAACCAGCAGGCAGAAAAACCTGTAAGCCCCTGAACACCATCGGGTGGCATCTGGCAAGCTGGCATATCCAGCATTTCTGCAAGGCTGCAACAGGATGCGCAAACACCCAAGCCAAATAATGAGCTTCTTCTGCAATAGCTGCCGGGACTTGCCATGGAGCCATTCAGGGGGCGATGGATTTCGATGAGATGCTGAGTGGTCCCGGCTACAATCGAACAGACCTTGTGGTAGAGTGGCGAAATCTTCTGAATTTGTCGGCAACTCCCACAACCGGTCTTGTTCAAGAGCTCTGTTATACGATTGGATGCCCGTAAAGATACTGTATTTTTTTCTTTACATGCCTAAACAGCACCTGAGACGGGAAAACAAAGTAGTAACAGCCCCCAAATAGGAGCCTTGATCCCAGTGTTGTAGATCACCCGTGGGGTGGCGATAGTCAGCTGATCCTGGAGGAGTCCTGAAGGGCTGATTCAAGGCATTTTCGCCCGCTAAAACAAGCCCGCGTTGCAGGGTTTTGACAGAAAGAACTGAAAGAACAGTAGAGCTGTTTTAGGGCTTAGGGTTCTCTCGAGGGCTGATCAAGCATACCCTCTTCCAGGCCGTACTGCTATACTGCTATACAAAGGATCGACAGACCTGGTCAAACAACATTCCACAGCCTGCAAGTTGCTTTCGACTCTGCACCTCCGCCAATTTTTTTCGCAGCCCTGCGCCCGCAAAAAGCAGCGACCCGAGGTCGCAATCAACGCTGATTGGGGTCTCATCAAGTACTGCAGAAAAGTTGAAATTTCTCTGGCTCATGGCCGTATGGCCAGACATAATCATCAACAATCAGCTGCTCACGTACTGTTCTGTGTACTATCACTACTACACCTGTTTTGCTTATGGTATCTTTTGTCATTCGCAATTATCGCGACCTTTCTGGTTTCTCTTTAGTGTACCCTGCAACCTGAGCCTGTATTAATATTATTTAGGGTTTAGGGTATATCTTGGAGAGAGAGGCCCTGCCCTTTCAATCAACGTGAGTCTGTTTGGTGCTTTGCCGCACGGCCAACTTTTCCTGCGTTGGTTTGTTAGAGGGCGTTTGGGGTTTAGGGTTTTCGCATTCAGACTCGGGCAAACCGAGGATTGAATGGGAAGCGCTGGGCTGCGTCAAGATGCAGATGCATGCGCAGTGTGCACTACAGTGCTTGGGCAGCATCAACGACATGAGCTGTTAAGTTGAACCCCAAAAAGTTGGAACAAGGACTGAAGATGGGCTGCGGTTCTCTATACTTTGCCATCAGCAGGAAGAGGATGATGTTCAAATCAAGCTTTCTGGCTTTTATTACACTAACATCTCGTGATACGGGTCCAATACTCCGTGTTGTTTTGGGGTCTGGGGAATGCAGCTCTTGGCTGGGGTCGCGACAGAACGGGGTGAGTCGCAGAGGCAGAGCCACAGATGTTGAGAACATGGTTCCGAGTTGTTCTGCCATGTTCTGCCCAGATTTGAAAAAACACGAAACCAAAGATCACAAGCTGCACCAAAACATCCTAAACCCTCACAGCCCTGCAAGCTTAAGACTCAGAGCCTCGAACGCGATGAATCTTGAAGCCTAGGCCCTAGGCCCTATCACATGCCATCAGCATCCGAAGGGGCTTTCTCCTTGAAGCAACTCTTTTGACTCCTCCACCTGTGCACGTGGGCTTGTGAGGTTGATTTAAGTCTTCACGGTGCAGGGTCTGAGGAGTATGAAAATGCTGGCGGGGGCTTCTCTGGGTCTTTTGCGGCATGGCCTGCTGATAATGTTGGCTGCCTGCTGGCTTTTTCAGATTTGGAACCGTGCTCAAGCCGACAACGAGTGCCTCGCTCAAAGGGACAGCCTGGCAACACCAGTAAAAGGCAGCCACAACAGCAGGAGCAGAAAATAACAAAAAACATCTTAAATGTAGGATAATAAAGAACAGATCAATTGTCTTACGCGTCTCGGCAACTTGCCAAAATCCTCGTATAGGGCTCTGATAGCTGACAAAAGCATCCCCTGTCCGTCCCTGTCTCAATTTATCAAAACGGTGTACCCCAAACTCCTTTGCCAATCAAAGAAGCCAGTTATATCATGCCTACGAAGTTGAGCACAGCCTTGCCATTCTCGGCCAGGTTGTTCAGTCGCTGAATCCGGCGGTATTGGTCGGTAGATGTCGCTCCTTAATTACTTAATTATTGTCACACATCATTTCTACAGACGGACACGCACACACCTACATGTACATAATTGTAGATGCATGCCACTCTCAACATATTACGTTACAACACATTACATTACATTACATTGCATTACATTTCATTACATTACATTGCAGTACCGTTACATTACAACACAATCTGATAGATGACAGTACTTTACAAGACATACCAGTACATAGCAACCAACAGAATACATAACTCATAACGATGTGCACTGCAATGCATAGAAATGCATAACAACACGCAGCACTACTCACTCATATTAAATAGCAGCAAACAGCACACCAACCAATGTACACCAATACATACCAACACATACCTATACATTCCAATACATTACAATACAGACCGATACATACTGCGCCATTACATACCAACACATACCGATACATACCAACACATACCAATGTATACCAACACATACGCTAAGACGCTACGATTGCGCGAATATACACATGTACGTGCTTAATTACACACTTACCTACATACTTACGAAACATCCATCCATCCATCCATGAGTCCATGGATGCATGGATGCATACACATACATGTGTGTGTAAAAAGCTGCATCTCTCTCTCTCTCTCTATATATATATACGTATATACATACACATGTGTGTGTGCTTCGGGCTTGGAGGTTGCTAATCAGGATTCAAAGGCATGCTCGAGTCTCGTTTTTGAAACATGAACAGACTTTGACATAATGCTTGCGGTGTGATGCATACAGCATACATGTATACCTCACCACGCCATGACAGAGTTTGAGCCTGCGGCGCTCTCACAGAGACACAACGAAACAAAGCGCCTCAGATTCTTCTAGATTTGGGAACTAAGCTGTTCCAAGTTTGCACTCAACAGGGGATCCAGGCTTGGCCCCTTATCCACGGGCAGTGGCGCATGCAACGCTGCGCGAAGGCATCTGAATTTAAACCTGAGTGCTAAGCCCTCCTATGGTATCACCAGGACTCAGCAAGCACCAAGAATCGGCACCCCACACCGCCGATGACTGCGCCACGAGGCTCGAGTGGCGACGTATAATCACGAACGGAAATGCAGGACATGCATAGGAAGACATGCGGAGCAAACGCCCTTCGCACTCAGCTTAGACTTAGATTACTTCTCTGCCAGGCAGCGCGCCGCAGGAGCAGCGAAGCCGGTGCATTCAAACCGCCAACCAAAGAGTGCTGCGACTGCCAAGGCGGCCCAGGCACGACGACGGTGGCGCATGGCGATGGACAAATGCTTCTTGGTTCTTTCGGGCTAGCATAAATAGAATTGCAGGCACGGGATACGAGACCGGCAGCATGCTGAAGTACACAATCCGAGGGACTTTTCTATGTGGGAAGAGGCATTGAGGCAATGTCCACGACCGAGCCGCCCCATCTTCGGAAGAGCGGATTCGATATTCGATCCATTCCGTGCTTCCAAACGATACATGCAGATCCTTCAGAATCTGGAGCAGTACCGGGTGCAGCCCACATCTGCGAAGCCAGAATCTTCAAGCCAACCGACACGAAAAGGAAGGCATGATGTATGCGAAAGTAACATAGTGCACATGCCCAGAAAACAAGACAAACATAAACAATAGGAGGAAGACAATCGAGCGCCCCCCCAGCCTCTCACAAAACCGCGCGTGGTGACACACGGCCCTACTGAAATTACTAAGGTTATACTGAAGACAACGTAAATGTTCAACACTTGAGAGCCTGAGAAGCGCACATAGTTGTGGCCCGGCAAAACCACCGTGTCCGAAGGAAGCTTGCACAAGCGCTCGAGCGACTGCAGCCTCCGCAGCAACACAATGCATCCTGCCCCCGCATTGCCGCTCCGAGACACCAGCATGTCGCAGCATGTCATAAAATCTAGAAAGCTTCGAACAACCTGATTAGGACAGCACGACCTTCCCGATAAACATGACAAAAGCATGGCACCTCCATTTCAACAAAAGTGATTGGCTGGTCAAAAACCATAGTAGTAGATCACCCTAGTGACTAAATCCCATGATCCTTCAAGTATAGTGAGCTGATTGTGCAGAAGACCCATAAGCCATAAGTTGAGGCAAGCTGCATGTGTTCGTGGTTCGACTCCATTAGGTCCGTACGGCCAGCGCCGCCGACCTGAATTTTTATGACTCAGGACGCGATCATGTAGGGGTTGTAGGGTTTAGGGTTTAAGCTGTTCGGGGGTTATGGGGTTTCCGCCCTCGCAACTCGGACGCTGAGAGACGAGGTTCTTCGAAGGGTTTAAGCCGTTTGGGGTTGCCGGGTCTAGGGTGTGATTTCGTGGCAGCACAAGACAGGCCGAAGCCTATTTGGAGGTTCATGGGACCTGGTCAGGTCATACAGTTATACAGTACCTCAGTTGGGCTTATAAGTAGCTATGAATATAATTACCTTATTTATCACCCTAGTTAGTTACTATATGTTACTATGCCCCTTAACCCCTTAAGTAGGGAGCAATGCCTTGGAATTTGATGCCTATTGGAGTGGCGGTGGAGCCTCAGAAATCCCCCACGGCTGACGGACAAACCGCTGTATTTCCTAAGTAATGACTATAGCAGCACGCATTAAGTCCCATGGATTGAAGTAGTTTTAGGTACTGTAGGGTTCTGTCCATCAGCAATATCCCGGCATGGAATCGGTCACTATAATCAACCTCTGCAGAAGCCATACGAGGACCATTCCTCGAACACACATGGGGCGAATTCTGGGGCGAGCACGAAAAGAGTGTCTCCACCTCGGCTTGGCGGGATGTCCCTCTCTTTTACAGCTCAGACATATATCAACACATCCATCCATCCATCTATCCATCCATCTTTTAATGCATCTATGCTTCCATCCATCCCTTCACCCATCCAGACAGGTACAAACATACATATATACATACATACAGACAGACAGACAGAAAGACACAGACAAAGAACAGAAAGGTCACCAAGACGTGTAAACAAGGATTTGGGAACTCGGCGCCTTCAGCCCGGGCCAAGCATCAGTGCATTTCCTGTCCGAAGAACCCAAAAAACTTCGCCCTGGAGCTTCAGAGTTCACAGCACGTCGATCGCTCCCAAGATTTGAACAGACCGGCGCCAAATGCCAGGAAAGGTTACGCAGCAGGAATTCACGGGTAGTTGCATTGTTGAGCTCAACATCCCAAACCCCGGCAGATGAGTCTTAGTCCGCGGCTGATGAGAAGCCCTCCGCTGGTCGGAACTCTGATCTCTTTCTCAGAGGCCGGCCCCTCGCAAAACCAGCTCATGTGTAAGAAACGTACACGAGGGAACGTCTCTTGACTGTAAGTTCTGTCAGATTCACTGCACCTCGACCAAGACTGACTGCGAACTGACAAACCACACCTTCAAGCACCTAAGCCGACCGAACGAAAAGTGCTCGGCCCCTCTCAAGCCACAGCAAGTCAGCTAGCAGCTAGACTCCTGACATGTCTGATGTCATTTCCACGCGCGAACCTTCCAAAACCCTAAACCCTAAACCCCTGAACCCCAAACCCAAAGCCCTAAACCGGGGCTGGATTGGGGCTTCCAAGTCAGGCCTGCCTTACAGAAGCGACCGGCGTTCCCCGCCGGATTTGTGTCCCCATCGGGTCAAAAGCATTGAAGTTGATCCAGGAAGCTGCGCTCACATAATGATATGTACCGCGAATAGCAAGTATATGTTACTATGTTACTTATATGTATATATATATACATATACATACACACATATACGCTACAGTTCTATGACCATCCCCCTTACATAATCCCTCCCCTCACTGTCAGCTCCGGCCTCGGATCGCGGAGTAAGGAATCCCGATGCAGGCAGGTACAAGCAAATGGAACCTGGGAAGACCAATTTTCTCTGAGAAGTTCCCTAGCCCTCCAGGTACCTGCTATGCAGGGGCCTAGGGGCTCTAGTTTTCTCTATAGTAGGTACCTGGAGGTTTAGGGTTTAGGGTTTAAGGTTGTAATTTCAAGGCTCAGGGTTTCGAGGGCGTAGTCTCAAGAATACCAGCCTTGTGTCCGAAGAAAGGAGCCACGTGTCAGGCTCTACTAACCCTAACCCCCCAGGTACCTACTATATAGGGCCATGGTGGCTCTAGTACCCTATATAGTAGGTATCTGGGGGGTTGGGGTAAGGTCAGAATGTAGAATTACTATCTATTTGTGCCTGCTACCCCCAAATTGACTGGGCCTCTTGAAGTTTAGCCAGCTCGGCAAACGAAATCGCTTTGGTCGCAGGGGTGTGGAAATCGTAACGTTGCTGGCAGTCATGGGTCCTACGTCATGTAGCAACAGCAGCAGGCCATATGGGGGCTTTGATATTTAAGTAGGGTTTTGTGGTATATTACATTAATTGTTGCTGCGAAAACAATTGAGGAACCCCAAAATAGTATCGGTAATTATTTCGGCCAATAAATCAGATCAGGAATGAAGGTGTGGCTTCTCAGCATGTTGCGCGCTCTGGTCGAGTCAGTCTTGAGTGGTGACACTCGCTTCCCCGGAGTTTGCATTCTCGTCCGTGCTAGCATGTCCTTTGACCGCCTGCTGAGATGCCGTCGCGGAGGAAACAATCCGATGAACTGTGATAGTCGCCACCAAGCACAGGAATGACTGCATGGCTGCATAGAGGTTCCGCCCCCCAAATTCCAAAAGGAATCGAGCAATGATCGGGGCAAGAAACCGGCTGACATTCACGCCAGCTACACTGTGTGCTCGAAAGGTCTCGATGTTGTATGGTGTTCCGGCAGTTGCGGCACGACACGCCCAACCTTCTGCAATGCCATTAGCAACGCTCGCTCCACCATAGACCAAGGCATCTGCAGCTAGCAAACTGCTAGCACCAAAGAAGTGACAGTCAAAGAGCATGATGGAACCTGCGAAGCCCAAGCATGTCATGATTAGAAATATGTTGGACTCTGTCATGAGCTTTTTCGAGAGAACCATGGCAGAAACTCCAGTAAGTAGCAAGCTCCCTGCAGCAATCACAACAAAGGACACTCCACTGAGCTCCGGAGGCCATCTGTAAGAAACCTCGAGAAGCATGATCGTGGCGACTTCGATGGCTCCTGTAGAAAAAGTTCGCTCGTAGCAGTAGAAGACTACGTCCCACACCATCTGCTCGCGAGCTGCTGCTGGCAACTTCTCGGGATGTACATCCGAAGCCTCCTGTTCGGACAAAACCTCCACCTGGCGGGGTCTCAGAAGCCCAGGAGTCGGGGGGCTTGGGGAGGCTAAAATAAAGGCAAAAAGCTGCAAGCTCCACAAAATAATGCTAAGTTCGACCTCTTCTGCGTCATCCGCTGGTTGAAGGTGTGTGGGGATGATCAAGGCATAGGCTACCAACTCGACGAATTGGATGAAGAAGGAGCCCATGAAAGCCCAGCTCATCATGCTGATGGGGGATACCGCATGGACATCTCGGACCTTTCGAACGACACGACTCAGGCCTGCCAAGTAGAGAGGGCCCAGAATGAACCCTGCGTTTCGTGCCGACTGGGTCAGCATCATCCAGAAAGTTTTCTCGCTCTGTGGCGTGACAATGTTCCACATGGTGCTCCAGGCAACTACTGGAATGCTGCCGACACATGTGGTGCAAAAGTTCATCACAACCACAAACCAAAACACCTTCTTTTTAGCACCCGAGCTCCAGTCAACAGAAGCCTGGATGCCTATAGCTATGGCCGGCATGGCCATCAACGAGAGCCCGTACATGTAGAGAAATATCTTTCGAGCGTATCTCTGATTCCAGTCTGTCTCGTTGGTGAAGCCCCTTCCTATGATGATCCCGACAGTAGAACCAGCGGCAGCTGTCCCGAGAAAAACACCACTGGCAGTCGCAGACTCTCCCATAGCCAAGGCATAGTCCAGTGATAACGGAATGAACATGGAGTCGATGAGAAAGGGCACAAGCCAAAATGCAAGAAATGCCGTCTGCAGGAGCACCGTGCTGTTGCGGCTGTGATTTGCTAGGAGGGGCTTTGCTCCCGCCTCCACGTGTCGCTCGTGCAGAAGAAGAAAACACATGCAAAGAAGCGCCGGCACGACCATATTCGTGCTAAAAGGCACGGCCACGTGCGAGAAGTGCTCTGGATGGACCGCATTCCTCAGAGGCCCAGCACCAGCAGATGAGACATCAATTTTCGTCTGGATTCCAGTCTGGATGGTTCGCATCTCTCAGAAGTTCAGCGCCAGCAGCTGAGACATAGAATTTGTTAGTCTTCGTTAGTTTAGCGTTGGGCATGAATAGCTGCGGCTCGACTGCCTCAGCAAGCAAGATGGAGCAGTCTTCGGAGGAAGAGATGTGGACCGGGGCCACTCAAGACTTCTGAAAACATCTCTGCATGCTATCCTGTCATAAAAAGTCAGAATCTTCATGCGGATCAGGCGGGACGCTGACAACGACAAGAAGGGTGGGTTTGTTGGCGATAGTTGCGCTGCTGCCGCTGGCACAGATGGCAGTGGCATGCTACTGCCCTTGCCAATACTCGCATGCAGCTTGTGTGTGTTTGTGTGTGATATAATATAATATTATATTATATTATGTTATATTGTTTATATTATATTGTATTATATTGCTTATATTATATTATACTGTACTATACTATACTATATTCTATTATATGAGAGTTTCTACCGAAGCACAAGATTTCGAACCCGGCTTCATGCCAAGGTCCTAGAAGCCCAGGAACCCTCAGCCACCCGCGGAGACCCTCAACTCAAGCTTTACACCGTGACGTCCCTTTTTTGAGCAGGGACTGCAATGCACTAAGCCCTGAATCCCTTCAGAAGCCCGAGATTAAGCCTATAAGCCATAAAACCTCATCCCTTCTTGCGGCTTACACCCTCAGCCCAATGCCCGGCGTGTGTCCGGGCGTATGGATCGCCTCAGAACCGGCGAGAGCATCGGTTTCGGGCATGAGGGTTTGGACGAGAACGAAGCATATGGGCCTTCTGGCCTTGGGCCCTGCATGGGCAGGGTGCACAAGGCATACAACGTTTGGGTGAGACTCCAGGGAATTGTGGCTGAAGGGCTGGTACTTCTCAATATTGATACATCCTCCCCTCGTTATTGCCGCTGCGTTCGGAAGTTTGATGATCGGGCAAATCCCACAGCATTGTCATGATTCTTGTTTTGATGCAGGGGTCGACGGATCAGACCTGATGCTGGGCAAAGGCTTCCGGCCAAGTTCCAGCTGGACTAGGCGAAGGGCTAGGGGCATGAATTATTATCAAACCCGAGTTTCCCACCTCTGCTTGCCACAACGCATGTGCGGCACTGTCTATCGGAATCTTTGGACACTTGCGGTTGTAGCCACCCTGATATGTCTCAGTCTTGAAGGGGCTCATGGAGGCGTTGACAAATGCTCGAGGCCCTGAAAGTGCAGCTGTGTGTCAAAGAAATGTAGGCACGCTTAGGAACCAGAACAGAAGCAGACAGCCGTTCGGGGATCTTGGAAGAATGCCTGCGTTTCAGAGTTGGCCCATTGGGATTTAAGTTGAAGATCGCTTTGGACGAGAAGTCGGAATGAACTACTTACACAGAGCCGTAAACCTCAATAACACTCTATTCACTTTGGAACTCGGTCACGATAGGCACGGCAGCCTGACAGCCGGGGCAAGCGACGGCAGTACAAACAAACCTGATTCAGTTCAGTCCAAAGCTGACAGGATGATTCGTGCAAGATGCAACCTCTGTAGCTTCGGATGTTCGAAATCGAACGATCTTGGAACTTCTGCCTGAACTGACAGTGCCGAACAAGCAACTAGGAGCTGAGCTTGGCACATGCACGGCCATGGCACCGATGGGCACGACGTCACCGTCGCAAAGCTCCGCGAGATCTGCTGTTTGCACGTGCCAGCACAAGGGTGCACAAGGACACTGCAGGTGTGCTATAGAGTCTAGACTCTAGTCGGTGGAAAGTCGACAGCAGGACAGATTAGAGGATCGGCTGCCAAGAACCAAGAACCCACCAGAAACAGTTTGAGCAATGGAAGGTCATACTTAGCCCTCCAGGAGAGTCAGTAGAACAAGGAAGAGGGCGCGACCCGGACCTCCACAACTGTCCCAAGGTCTGGTTTTGATTTCTGCAAAACCTAAACCCAAGGCCGAAGCCCTATAATCCGATCATGGAGCCCGCGACGAGCCTGAATCTTGAAGGAGCTCATCGGCCTCACTTGAGATCTCGGTGGGTTTAGGGCTGGGAATCCAGCACCAAAGTTTACACAAGCAAACCTCTCACCCACATGTATAAGTTGCTGGAATGAATCAGTGTTTCTCCTGTCTCAAGTCATTGCACATATACGGGCGCGAACTTCGAAATCGTTAGCTTGTCGCCCAACTCCCCGGTCAGAATCAACTGCGAAGGTGCCCAGTCCAAACTTGTTCAGGCACAGTCTGTATTCCGAGCTTTCGGCACGCGATGCTGCGTCCCTGTAAAATATGAGTTGCAACGAATCTAGGATTGCCTGCCATAACTACCGAGGTACTGGAGTTCTTGCAACAGCTCTCGACACACAGGTTTCTTACATGTTTGAGGGTTGCCCGGCTCGGTGTCACATCACCCACATAGGATGGCAACCACACATCTAAACAGCTAATGACACCCCTCGAAGGGAGTGTTAGTCCAAAGTGTGGGCAGCTCAAGCGCGTTGTGTTTATGCGCTGTGTTACATTATCGGATGTAAGGCGAGGGGTCGAGGGTTTAGGGTATATAGAGCTTATAGGGTCTAGGGTTAGGGTTCTTCAATTCTTCAGAACCAGCCTTAGGCCCAAACACCTCGATACCCAAACCCTGTGCCGGGCCAGCGGCGTCAAACTTGCACGCCCACGCCTCGGTAGACCAGGTAATTGTCAGATGCACTAACCACATATATATATATACATATATATATATATATGTGTATATATATACATATGTATATATATATATATCTATACACATACATATGTGTGTGCATAATAGTCACGTAAACAGCATAACAAATATAGGATAGATAAATATTAGATAGGTAGAAGGATGGATGGATAGATAGATAGATAGAGGGAGGTAGGTAGGTAGGGTAGGGTAGGGTAGGGTAGGGTAGGGTAGGGTAGGGTAGGGTAGGGTAGGGTAGGGTAGGGTAGGGTAGGGTAAGTAGGTAGGTAGGTAGGTAAGTAGGTAAACAGATAGATAGATAGATAGATAGTTAGATAGATAATAGACAGATAGACAGATACATAGATAGACAGATAGACAGAGAGA
>CAJNJA010012509.1:23535-38964 GCA_905231915.1 Symbiodinium necroappetens | reverse complement strand
CGCGCAGGCCTTTGCCTCTCCTTCCCAGCCGACGCGCGCTGCGCGCGCGGGCGCGCGGCCCGCCCCCGAAGGTGGCTCGAGGCACGGACCCGCCTCCGAAGCGGCAGCCGGCTCCGGCCTCACCAGACGAAGCCATTGCAAAACGTGTCACGCCTGGTGCGTCTCTGCGAAGGCCCGGTCTGCCCGGTCCAGGACGAACTCGAGAAGGCGCTGCGCAGCAGCCGCCTTCAAGCTAAAACCCTAAACCCTAAACCNNAACCCCAACAAGCCCTAAACCCCAAGCCCTAAATCCCAAACCCAAAACCCAAAACCCGAAACCCTAAAAGGCTGCCATCTTTAGCCCGCCTTGGGCCGCAGGCGGAGTCGCAGCCGCAGTCGGAGAAGGCCCTGGCAGCCCTGGCCCTTCCTTCTGCCCTTCGAGATTAGTACTATTAAATTATCATTATTATTCTAATCATTACAATTATTACAATTTACTATTCTTGTGTTTATTATTACGTTTTTACTATTATTACTATTGTTGTTACTATTATTATTATTGTTATTATCATCAGTATAATGACGACTATGAGAATCTTTCAAGCCCTCTGTGGCCGCACAGGGGGCGCAGCCGCAGCGGGAGCCGAGGCCTGGGGCGGATCGAAGGCCAAAAAGTGCATGGCAAGGCCCCCAGCGGAAACCCTCGCGGCAGGCAGAGGCAAAAGGAAAGACCGAAGTCCAAGCATGAGCTCCAGCAGGCCGACGGGGGGCAGCGAAGCACTTCTAGAAGCAACTGGGCCACCTTTTCGCTTGCTGCTGTGGGCTCCGGTCCGATTGCGGTTTTGTGCCGCTTGCACCTCTTGTCCCCTTTGCCGTGTTTCCATGCCTCTCTCTGGTGTCTTGCGCCGTCATCGACTGATCCTACAGCTCGAGGAGCCCGAGCCGCACCGCCAAGCGAGGCGCATCTGCTGCCTCTCCTGCCGTCTCTTCTCTCTCTTTGTTTTTCTCTCTTCCTTCTCTCTCTCTTCTCTCTTCTCTCTCTCTGGACCTGGCGAGGGAGGCGCTGACGCAGCCTGGCTTCGCGGCCTCGAAGCTCTGAACGGAAGCCTCGCATGTGCAGCTCTACATGGCCAGCGAAAAAAAGGAGCTCTCAGACACGATATGTATGTCTCATGTTTTTATAGGAAACCCTTATTGCGGAACCCACCGGAAAACCCGAAGCTTCCTAAAAAAACGCATCTCAAAAAATCGGATTTCTCCTCTTGGGGACAGGTCGCACTGCCTCTTTACCGTGGTGATCGAGTCGACCTCCAGCTCCAGCATCAGGCGGCAAGCCGGGCTCCGAAGAGAAAGCCCTGCGTTTCTCACTAGTTCCGAAAATTAGGGTACCTTCTTTTGGGGTCCTTACAATAAGGATCCTACTATTTAGGGTACTATATTAGGGTCCCCTATTTTCGGAAACCCCCATATCTCGACATATTTTTTTTTGGAATGCTGAGAGGCTTCCAGGTGTGTACGTTCAACTCTCTGGCACGTAGGATCGGTGAGGACTCCTTGGAGCTTTCCGATGGTACAGCCCACTCAGCGCCTGTGGAGCTGGGGGGGTGATGCTTGCGGGTCGGAGTGCGCCAGCGCCGCCGCTCGAGCTCTCTCGAGACCTGGAGCCTTGCCGCTCAGTTTGCCTACGGAAACGGTGCCACGGGACCCACTGGCTGACAGCCCAGAGGTTGACAAGCCTGGTTGGTGCCACCTTGCTTGTGCAGACGTCTGGGCACAGACGGACATCTCGGGGACTCCAGCACTCCAACCCCACACGTAAACCCTGCAAAGAGGGGGTATGCACCAGCAGCCTGCATGACCGCCCGGTCCCGCATACCGCATACATTATTAAGCCCGCAAGACCTCCCACCTGAAAACCACGGCGGCTTGCAAAGCTCAAGGGCTTGAGTTCATTTCCTTGGTCGCGGAGGCCCGCGGCTAGGACCCTTGCACCTGGAAGATGGCTACGCCATTGGCGCTGCAGGAGGATGTACCAAGCCTTGGCGATCTCTGCGGGAGAACGCCAGGGCTGTGCTTTGCTTTCTCGAATGAGACGCCTGCCGACGACTTGTCCGGAATTGTTTGCGGCCCGCCTCTGCACCGCATTCGGGATGTGATGCGGCACTGTTGCTTTCATTGAGAGCCTGGCAAGCCTTGGCTTCGCGTTCAGTTCGGTGACGTCTGGACATATTAGAGTGGCCTGCCCCTTGCCAATGCTGCTGTGCATGTTTCGGATCCGCATGTCCCTGGCCAGGGATACAGACCCAGATGTCCGCCGAGGGAAGCTGGTCTTGGTGGACTTGGCCGGGTCCGAAAGCTTGAAAAAGGCCAGTTGCTCAGTTTACTCTAGGGATGGATTCTCGGAGTCTGGGCGTTTGCTGACAAGGGCAGGCATCAATATCCGAATCCGTCTGAAAAGAGTCAGAGAGCAGCGATTGCAGCGAGGTCATGGCCGTCCAAGAGGCAAACGAGGAGCTCAGAAGAAAGCAGGTCTGGAATGCGGGAAAGAGACGTGCATCTGGTGTGCATCTCCCGGTGTTCTGCAGGCGATCGGAATCAACAAGGTTCTCACCCACCTGGGCGCTGTTGTGAACAACCTCAATGCAGGCTCCTCTCGGATGGGGGGGGGAGCGGCGGAGCGGATGGGGGGTCTGCCCTGTGACCCTGTGAGGCTACGAAAACAGCACGGGCTTCCGGAACTCAGCCCTGACCATGCTCTTGAGGTGCCGAGTCGTCGCAGATTTGTGAGACGAAGCTCCCCTTGTCGAAGCCCCCGGCCGCAGGGACTGCCTGGGAGGCGGCGCCCGGGCACTGCTCGTGGCGAACATCGGCCCCGAAGCCGACTGGTCCAGTGAAACCGCAATGACACTGAGGCGCACCGCAGCTCACAAACGTCCCTGCAGCCTCCTTTTAAGCTCTCGTCTCTCAGGTTTGCACAGAAGATGATGAAGGTGAAGAACGTAGAGCAGAAAGTGGTCATCGATGCCTCCCAGAGCCTTGGCAGCGTGCTTCTTAGTCGCGGGTCGCCGGCACGATGAGCAGACTCGAAGGAGTAATCTGGTGCAGATGCGGAAGCGGCCAGAACCTGCCTGTTTGCAACGCCACCCCTGCTGCGCACGTTGGGAGTGCTTCTTAGTGCCGTCTGAGTCTGTCTGAGTGTGCTGCTCTCATCTCGCTCGGCCAACGTGGATCGTTTGGGGCTCAAGCTGTTAAAGCTTGGGGGGATCATCCGGGGGCGCGCCTGTACACAGAGCCTTGCCCTTTTGAATAAACCGCTGCCCTCTTGGGCCCCCTTGAAAAGCTTCTTGGCCAAAGACTGTAGAGTCTGTAGAGCATGCATTATTCAATCTTTTTCGTTTTTTGCAGGAAGCAAATTTGAACATTTCCCCAAGGTCACTGCTCACATTCGTCCAGCATGAGCAGTCTGCGCCTTAAACCTGCCCTGGGTGATTTTTGCATGCTTTCGTTCAAGGGAGTTCAAGGGAGTTTCGCAGGCTCACGGAGCCGCAGCCCAAGCTGCAACAGCGACCTCAGCTGGGAGGAGGTGCCATGGAAAGCCGCAGGAGGGTCATACGTAGCTACATAGCTGGGAGAGATGTGTGAGTTGCAGTAGTGAGTAGGTGAACTTCGCGGAATACGAAGAGGCCACTCCTTTCCACCAACTGAAAGTTTGAGTGTGTGCAGAGTTTTAAGTCTCGACGCTTTCACTTTCAGCTCTCCGACGATGACTTGCGCGATGCTGTCGTGGTATCTTCACGAGGAGCGGCCATGTTGGGAGCAGCCTTAGGCCGCACAAGAAAAGGGAAAGCACGCAAAGGCATATTGTCTGTGGCAGCAAGCTGTGGGATGACAGGCAACCTGCACAAAATGCCTGGAATTTGGGAAAAGCATCAAGTGACTTCGCACGGCATGCAAAGAACAATTCCAGTTCCTGTTTGGCCTTCTTCTATTTCAAACATGACAACGCACGATTATCTGTCATCACAGAGGGCATGTTGCTGCAGCCCGAAGGAAGCCAGTCGTTTTGCTGTGTCTTCCCTTAGCGATTTGCCTGGCTCGTGCCGGGAATGCCAGCAAACTCAGCACAGCTCGGCCAGAAGCTACGCCAGCGGCACCACGTCCCGATGAGACCCGACCCCTGGCAGCAAGAGCACCCGCTTGCGGCGAGAGCCCATAGCTTCCTGGAGCCTTTCGAAGCGCGCGCCCTTCTGACTCTGAGGCTCCGTGTCCGAGGCAAGGGCAGCGCCGGCTTTGAGCGGTGGTCCGTACAGTCTGTGAGAAGTTGAAGGCTCCTGTGCTGTCGGCAGGAGTCTGAGAGCCCCACAGTTTCGTCAAGGCAGATATAAGAATGCTCCAGAAGGTCTCATGACTACTTTCGGATCCATTCGTGCAGGGACGGCTCTGAGACCCCGCAAACTCCGACAGAGGCCTAGACCTAGCAGCGACAGCAGCGGCGCGCATGCTCTGCAGCCCGTCGCGGCGAGAAGGTGCAGTACTTCGACCTGACCAAGCAGCCGGTCTTCACCCACCCGAACGCTGCCGCGCGCATTGTCCAAGCTTGGTGCTTGCCTTAGTTAGATTGGATGCAGTGGAGGTGGACCGGTGTGGTTTCCGACGGCCAGGTGGCGCACCATGCGTTGTCCATCGATTCACCTACCTGACGAGGACCTTGTGCCATCTCGTGCCTTGTTGAAGTGAGTTGGATTCCTGGATGTCCACACTTCCGTCGGGATCAGAGCCTCAGCGCGTTGGCAGGAAGATGACGTCATCGAAGAGTTAGCATGCGGCTTTGCTTCTGCGCTGCGGGAGCTGAGTGTAGGTGAAGCAAAGCATGGCCGCTGCAGAGTCAGAGGCTCAAGCAGACCAAGCATGCAAGCACATGGGAGCCATGACGCTGCCCCTGGCCTTGGAGAAGCCATTCGGGTCCACATCGAGGGTCAGGGAGATGTGAAAGGCCGGGTCCGTGAGGGCGTCGCACGCTTTCTGGGCATCCCCTATGCCGTCGCCGAACGCTGGAAGCCGCCCCAAGCTCCGCCTCCCTGGCGTGAGCTGAACCACAAACTGGCACGATGTCCTCAGCCAGGGCAGGCAGGCAAAACCTACGAGGGCTATGCCCTTGAAGATGACGAGGACTGCTTGCAGCTGAACATCTGGACACCGCTGAGTGCCTTGCAAGACAGCACCCCGAAGTCGCCCGTCCTGGTCTACATCCATGGCGGCGGAGGAAAATCGCATTCAGCGCATTGCCCTAGGGAAAGTGGCCACCAGCTCGCCCTCAAGCAAGGCACCATGAAGGGATCCAGAATCCACATATCTCGTCATACTCCCCACGTCGCACCCACGGCAGTAAAATCCTCTTGAACAGAGGCCTCTGCTGCGTCAACATCAACTACCGCCTCGGGATCTTCGGTTTCCTTGCTCACCCGGAGCTGTCGCAGGAAGACCGGGAGAGCATGTCGCGTGGGAGCGAAGCAGGAACTGATGGCGCCGTTTCGTAGTCGTAGTAGTGGTTTACTATTCCAAGACGCATCCTGTCCCGTGTGGACTTTGACTGTTTGAGGCAACTCGTGTGATCAGGATCAGGGAACTATGCGATTCTGGATCAGCTCTGTGCATTGAGATGGGTGCAGCGCCACATTGACAGCTTCGGCGGAGACACCTCGAATGTGACGATTTGGGGCTTATCCTCCGGCGCTCAGTATGTCTCGACTTTGTTGGTGTCGCCTGCCGCTTCGGGGCTCTTCCACAAGGCCATGGTCCCCCGGAAGGATTCAACTCTTCGGTGTAAATTGGCAACAAATAAACCGTAGGTTGTCGCTAGCTGAAGTGTCAGAGATATAGTGTGACGGTGAAGACTAAGTGGGCTACCCGACCTGCTGCCCCTCTTGGACAACAGTACATTTCTCGAACGACTTGCGCTCACCAGTAATTGCACCGGTCACATGTCCTGTGGACGGTGACCCGTGTATGGGTGTGATGCCAAGGTGCAGAGCTGCGCTGACCTGAACAACGTGCGCCAGCTAGACTCCTCTTGTGACGTGTGGCTTGGCAGGGAGCCAGAGAGTCGCGAAGAATGCCAGCCTTTCGTGCTCATACCCCCTGGCCGCCCCGCCTGGGCTGGCTTTTACTTCTCAGGTGGCTGGGGAAGACGGCCGAGGCTTGGGGCGCGAGCCTGGCGGAGGAGACTCCGTGACAGTTTGGCCGGAGGAAAGGATGCGACTTTGTCTGTGTTCGCTTCGCCATCCGCGTGCAGGAGCTGGGCTGTGCGCCTGGGCCTGGTCAGCTGGCGGCCATGCGCACGCTGCCGCCCGCGGCTCTGGTGGCCAAGACTTGGGCTGCCTCGGCCAAGGACTGCTACGAGCCAAGCATCGACCGAAGGGACCAGGCGCTCTCCGTGAAGCCTCGATCCTCTGTGGAGGCATTGCAGGAAGGCAGATATCCGAAGGTACAGGTGCTTCTCGGTGTCACGGAGCGCGATGGCTTGGGCAAGGCACCAAGGTAGAGATGTATTCGAGTTTTGTAGGTGGAGACTACTAAATCAAGATGAACTCGACGGACTCCCGTCAAATCCCTCAGCAAGAGGAAAACCCGTGCAACCCGATCAGCCGAAGAGCCCAAGAACAAACCCTAAACCCCAAAAACCCTCCAAAAAAAACCCTAAACCCTTGCAAATAAACCCTTATGAACCCTAAACCCAAGAACAAGGGCAGCCCTGAAGGTGGAGCTGGAGCAGACGCTCTTCCAGGAGGTCCGGAGCCGTTCGGAGCTCGAGGCTCTGTTGGCCCGAAACTTCCCGGACTCCGGGCCGGAGGCGGCCCTGGCCCGATACTGGGCTCTTCTTGGGGCTTTTTGGGGGTTGTTTGCATTTTTTTTAGAATTTAGGGTACCATAATAAGGAAGCCATTTTATAATTACTATATAGATCCCTATATATATACTATGGTAACCCAAAAATATAAACTCCCTTACCGTAACAAGAGTTCAGGATACTGGGCTCCCAGGGAGCCGAGCCAAGAGGGTAAGGGTCAGGAGCCGAACGAGGCGAAGAAAGTGCACGAAGCGCTGGGGAAGCTGAGCAATGATCTCTGGTACCTTGGGGACCAAAGGACCCTTAAACAAGTAGGCCAATGATCTCTGGTACTTTGGGGACCGAATGACCCTTAAACAAGCAGGGGCCCCATACATGTCTACCAGGAATCCCTATATGGTGTATGAACCTTAGACCCTTTTAGGGTTCATTTCGTCCTTAAGGTACTTTGCAGGCAGCTACTACATGAGCCAACTGCTGGCACAAGAGACCACCGTCTATTGCTACTCCTTCGCCGGCTTGAAACATAGTGCCCATGGAAGCGATGCTATGTATTGGAGGGGAATGGTCAAAGGAAGTCTGCCTGTCCTTATGTCCACTTACCTTGGAAACTTTGCGCGGTCGGGGGATCCGAATGGATCGGATCTCCCTGTCTGGAAACCGGGATGTCGTTGTCAGATGCATCTCGGAAGTCACCCCGCGATGCGGCATCTTGAGACAGAGGCCTTGGAATGGTACGAGTTCCTAGCCAGGGAGTACTTTTCCAAGGTGATCCTTCAAAGAGTGTCGGTCGGCACTGAGCCTGGCGAGTGCCATGAGGTGAAGCGCATGCGCGTCCGAGATGAGCAAAACCGTTCGTGGCCGATATGCGGCTTTCATATGAGCTGAGTCTATATAAGAGGGCCAACAGCCTTGTAGTCGCATCTGCCCTTAGGCACCCCCCAGCGGCGAAGGCTCGGAAGGCTTCCTGTGAGGATTCTTCGCTGAGTGGCTGAGTGGAGTCTTGCAGGTGTTGCTCTGCGTGCCCTTGGTTCAGCCCAGTGTCTCGTCAGAGAGCTCCGAATCACTTTGCGGAGACTCGCACGTGCTCACTGTTCTGAGGTGGGACCTTTGGGAGCGACAGATGGAAGAGGACTGCGACACTGAAGCAGCGCTTGCTTGCCTGCGCGCCATGCGCGCGAGCGCCTGTTTCCTTGAAAGGACATGCCGCTGATTTGGGAGAACCTTGACAGGCTGAGAGCTCAGAGGCAGGCAGAGGGCGGCACGGAGATGCGACCTTTGTTTTGGCTTAGGCGCTGGCTGATCTACACGATGCTCCTCTGGCTGGTCCCTCCCTTAAGCCGCCAGTCTCCGGGTCCTTCCAGTCCCTCGTAGCCTCTCTGGTCAGGTTCTGACCTTCTCCTTCCAGTTTCACATGCCCATGGCTGTGGCCCGGAGCCGAGCCGCCCGCCCCCTTTCTTGGTGTCAAATCCTCTGTGCTTCGAGGCCAACTCCTCCAGTGCTGCCCAGGCCAGGGTCGCGGTCTCTAAGACTTATAGTTTTCTTTTCGAGTCTTGCCTGCCGAGAGCTCGAGGCGTCCAAGACTCCCGTGGTGCAGCTCCGCCGACCCACTTGGAAGATTAGCGATAAACCCGCCGTGCCTTAAAAAAAAGGCACCCCGGACATTCCGGGGCCGTGTGCCAGGTCCAAGTCTGCCTCGGCCATCAACGCTTCGAAGAAGCTCCTCTTGTCCGGCCCCCTTTTTGCTGAAGCCGTGTGCCGCGCGCCTGCGTACGGTGCCTTTTTGTGGACCCTCCCCGCCGCGCGGCATCGCAGGCTGCCGAAGTATCAGATCCCAAACTTGGGATCCAGCCTCTCCTATCGACTCAAGAGCTGCTCGGCGCAGGGGGGGCGATCGGCAGAGAGCCCTTTGAGTTTGAAGTTTTCAACCGAATTTTGAGGCAACTGGACGGCGGCTATCAAAACGCAGACAGCCTTGGTCAAGGACTCAGACCTGCGACTACCACTCAACTGCGAAGCTTCTTGAAGTGTCAGGTTATTCGGGTGAAGACCCGCCTTGTTGCCGCCACGATCACGGATGTTGCGGAGGTTGGCCATCTACTTGCCCCTGACCTAGTGCCTGCTTCGAAGTTCAGTCAGCTGAGTGAATGAAATGGCCTCCGACCGGACGGCCCGCAGTAGTGACCCAGTACAACTATCATAAGGGCCCTGATAAGACTGTACCATCCCTTTCTGACGTGCTCAGGGCGATGCGGAGAGCGCTTGGCTGAGCGAAGCCAAGGTGAGCGAGCCTGTGTGTCTGACGGTGCGCATGTATGCATAGCACATAGCATGTGATGCATTGAGCGTGCGTGTACTGTATGCATTATGTGCGTATACAGTGTATATGATATAAATACTATGCATTTATGCAGTGTATGTAAAGATACAACTACATATATATTAATATATACACACCAGTGTGGGCAAACATAAATAAATAGATATATAGATAGCTGACTAACTAACTAACTAACTAACGAACGAACGAACTAACTAACCAGCTAGCTAGCTAGCTAGCTAACTAACTAACTAACTAACGAACGAACTAACTAACCAACTAAACAAGTAACTAGATACACACACACACATATACATACATATATATATATACATCTATATATGTATATATAGTGTTACATACACCTACTTCTTCTACATATATATATATACATACATACACATACATACTCACATCATTTGGTGTGTCTCGCTCGCTCTCTCTCTCTCTCTCTCTCTCTCTCTCTCTCTCTTCAACGTGCATCTAGGAGTGTGGGAATGCAGAATGATGGAAGTTAAAAGGCAGTTTGCAGCGGACAAACACGGGTGATTTGGAAAGTAGGTTACAGTGTTGACGTAGAGTTGCTGACTGTCTTAGTGGCGACGTGCAGTACCAGTACTTACCAGCAAGTCCACAGAGCCTGTGGATTCAGTGCAAACTGCAAGCTGTCGGGTTTGGTGAACTTTGCGACTGCGCGATCTCTCGAAGTTGCGCAGGTGCGGCTGGCACTCGGCACCGGGAAGGCCGTTCTTCCCGGCAAGAGTCGGAGAATTGCTGGGTGGGGTCTGTCCGTGCCTGTGAGGCCATCTGGTCACGAAGAAGCGAGCTCGAACCGAGCCTTTGGCCATGGAGCTTTCCATCGCCCCGGCGCCCCTCCTCCGTGGCAGGAGCACCGACCTCCGTGAGCAAAGGCCCCCAAAGCACAGGGCCCCCCAGGGCCCCACCTTGCAGGACTCCTTCCGCCACCAAAGCCCGTGAAGCAGGCGACTGCTGCAATGGGACTTGGAGTCGTTCATTGAAGTCTGGACAGGGTGCGGACTTCAAAGTGTGGTGGTGGCTGTTGCGGCAGAAGGCCTGTTTCTGCGGGTATGGATTCAGTCTACGAAGCTGACACGAGAGCTGGCAAGTCTTGCGAGATTGCCGGGGAGATTATGGAGACTTATGCGAAGCGCTGGCCTCAAGGTAGAATTCGGAGCCCCTTGAGAAGCAAATCATGCACAACAAGCTGCAGGCTGCCCTGCCTCACCACTCCGAATGCTCAAGTTCCGTTGCTGACCTGGACGCCGCAGCCAAAGACACTGAAGCTACTTCCACTGCTCCAGCTTCAACCAGACCTTCGCATCGCGCCCAAGCTATTGCTCATGGTCCGTCCAAGCACTTCCTTGACCACTCGAATGTGCGGCTCCCAAAGGGGTTGTTTCGTGGCACACTCTATACAAATCTTCACGATGGCAATACCTGATAAGTACGCATTTCAATTGACATGTCCACAGGTTCTTCAATCAATGGCAGCCGGAGATGCCTGACATGCTGCCCGCGGCCCCTCTGCGTCCAACCCATCTTCCTTGTGCAGGGCCCTCAAAGTCCGCAGATTAAAGAATTAAAGTGATGGCGTCTCCGACTCTGGTGACTTGAGCCGATTGCCAAGCAGGCTTTTCCTTTGCGTGGGTGCTGTCAGCTCGCCCGTGCACCGGGCTTTAGGTGGTTTTTTCGGAAACAGTGGCAGGCAGAGGGAAGAACTTGAACAGCTTTGCAGCCAGAGGATATGAAAATGCCTACAACTTTCCAACGAGAAGTGGGGCCCTGATTGCAAGAGCGACGTGTTTTGTGGGGGTGACAATTAATGGGAGGCAACGGAAAACACAGGAGTGTCAAGGGCGAAGGCAGTAGAACCCCAAGCGGCAAAGGCTCGGAAGATCCTTTCGCTGCTTTTGACGATCAACTGTCTCCGTAGTTCAAGTGGGTGCCTGCAGGAGTACAGAAGTGTCAACATGAATGTCTGCTGCGTCATCAAGAGCCATCAAGAGCCTCTCGTTATGACCATGAACCTGTCCCAGAACATTCCAGCACCTAACTGCTTTGAATGTCCCTGCTCAGTTGGACTGCTTGGCTGCTGTCTCCCACAAGGCTCGGCGCTTGGCCAGTATTCAGCTTGCCTTGCCCTGGGGAGCCCGTGCTGTGGTTGAGGGGCATCTCCCCGCAAGGTCCGGGTTTCAACTTTTCTGGTGACGGCAGCATTCACAGCGATCTCGAGAGAATCATCGCTTCTACAATCACGAGCACCAGCAACAGCTGCAGCAGCAGCACCAGCAGCAGCAGCAGCGACACCACAACCACGATCAACACGTCGGTTCACGTTGTGGTATCGTCGTGACGGAGACGAGTCGGAGAGCAGGAAAAGGAGCAGCAAGGAGGAGCCTCCGGAGGAGGAGGAGCACAGTCTTGGTGCCGGTGTTGACGATGTTTCAGTGAGTCCGTAATGGGGACGTTTTCATGGGTGCGTGGTCGCATGTAGAGAGCAGGCCACATTCTTCTGCAATCGTTGTGTTTCGTGGCAGATCGGGGTAGCCTATGCCTTTTGCAAGACAGCACAAACAGGCTCAATTGCTCACGTTCGCCAAACGCTGCAAAACGCGACAAACGCACTCAACTGTGCTGGTTTGCCTTCGTTTCGTCGTGCTTTGCCACAGGCTCGGCTAGGTTCCTAAGTAGTACTCTTTTGCCCTTGTTATGGTATGGTTCCCTTACTAAAGCTAAGTAACAGCAATATAAGGGTACCCTTAGTATCTAGTGGTCACTCAGGAGCTGTTGCTGTTGTTGTTGTTGTGGTGGTGGTGGTGGTGGTGCTGGCGGCGGTGCTGGCGGCGGCGGCGGTGGTGGTGGTTGCTGTTACTGTTGCTGTTGCTGCTGCTGCTGCTGCTGCTGCTGCTGGTGCTGTTGCTGTTGCTGTTGCTGTTCTTGTTATTGTTCTTGTTCTTCTTATTGTTCTTGTTTTTTTGTTATTGTTCTTGTTATTCTTATTCTTTCTCTTGTTGCGATTTGTTGTTATTGTTATTGCTTTTGCTTTTTGCTTTTTGCTATTGATACTGCTGTTGCTATTGCTTTTGCTATTACTATTGCTATTGCTATTGCTATCGCTGCTACTGCTGCTGCTGTCGTTGTTGTTGCTGCTGCTGCTGCTGCTGTTGCTGTTGCTGTTGCTGTTGTTGTTGACGGTTGCGGCGATTCGAGGAAGTTTGAGAGTCAGCCAGCATCATCTCTAACGGCTTGTTGTATTTGTCCTTTGTCTTTTCATTCCTGTCACTGTCGATGTCAACATAAGCACCCGCAGCATCATCGCTCAGCACCACCGACAGCAACCGCACCCGAATGATTACTCTATGATTATGGTCACCATCATCATCATCATCATCATCAACAGCAGCAGCATCACCATGAGCGAGATCATCACCGTTATCACCAGGTTCGACAAATCGTTGTCATTGTCATCCTCATCTTCGTCATCATGTTTACCATAGTCACAATCGTCATCACCATCACCACCACCATCATCGTCATCGCCATTCCTCATTCACACCATCGGCATCACCATCACATCGTGAGCCATAATGTAGTCGGTTCGTAGGATCCAGCTGCAGGTCCAGGTGAGCCCGGCATACCCATTGACCATATACAATGCAAACGCCTGCAGCTCAGTTGTTGAAAGCTCTGCCATGAGAATCACGGTATGCGTTGTTGGCGAAGTGACCGGGTGGTGGCAGCATCATGAAACTACTTTCCTAGAGTGCGCAGCGGACTGCCCCGGTTGCGCTAGTGGCGGAGGCTGTTCTGCCTGTGGTTTAAGCATTGCACTCTTCAGAGACTGATTCGTTTTGGGCAGCGCTTGGAGCGGCTTGATTCGTTTTGGGCAACGTTTCGGGACGCCTGGCAAGTCTGGAAATCCATACCATGGAAGTGGTATATAACTTTTCCTTTGGGTTCCCCGCTGAAGTTCCCGAGGCCACGAAGAGGAAGGCTGAGAAAGAGAGGCGGCCCCGGGCTCTGATAAAACGGCGAGAAATTCGGCTCGCAAGGATTTTTCTCTTGAGGTTTCTGCTACCAGGACCCTCCAAGTGCCCTCAAATAATGGTATATATGGTCCAAATTAAGGGTATTTAGCGTCTAATAGAGAGTAGATGGAGGGTCTAGGTAAAGCTGCGCTTTCGCAGACGGACGGAGGGTATGCGTCGATCAGCGACCTGGGATCGAAGCTAGCGCTCGTGACCTTAAAGCTGCCTTGCCTCCACGACCATACGAAGGGCTCTGAGAAGGCGCAGTCTCGAGCCCATTTTCGAGCTTTTCTGCCAGGCGCGAGAGCCATGCTGGTGCCAAGCGCCTGCAGAAGGGCCTGCGCAAGGCCCCGTTTCCGTCTACCCTTACGTGGGACTCATCACCCCCCAGCGTTTCCTGATTTCTGATCGAGGCGAAGAAGAAGGCGGAGGGGATCCTCGAAAAGTCCAGGATGCAGGCTCTGCACCACCTGGAGAAGGCTCCATTGGCTGCCGCTCCTGCCTTCGATCGCCAGAGTAAACAGCAATGTAGAAGTACGCAGTAGTACAGTACTGTCTAACAAGATATGTATATGTATATATATATATATGCACACGTAGAAATAGTACTATCCAGTATATCCGGGTAGTAATTTGTACAGTACATGGTGCTTGCAAGGCTCGCAAGGCCTTCGAGAGGAAGGCGGACCTTGCCCCGTGTTGTGATACTTGTGATGCTTTACGACATATCCCAAGGCTCCACAAAGGACGCCCTTCTTTTTCCTTGTGTTCTTTTGCCAGGGCTGCCTTCCGTTTCTCGCTTTGGGTCACTGTAGAGATTCTGGAACTTCGGCCTATGCTAGACTGGAAGAAAGAGTGGATTCGTAAGCACCAGTGGAGGTGGAATATGCTCGACTGGCTGCTGGCGGATGCATGGACTGATTCGTGGCAGCCAGAGGCTCAGCATGGCTCGGCACTCTTCCTCTTCGAGCTTCGCCCTTTGCGAGACGGGTGCTGGAAGTGCGCTGAAGTGCAGGACGCATCTAAGAATCTAAGGTGCCATAATGTTGTGCCCCTTTCCCCAGTGGACTTCCTGCAGAGGGCTCAGTTGCAGAGTGCCTGTAAGCCTATTGCGATCGTCGGACTGATCTATCAAGGTTATGGCAACAACATATGAATTATATATTGCATGGGCAGGACCGCAGTATGCCCAGTGTCGCAACCTGCGCAGACGCCTGGTGTTGTTCGGCTATGTTCGGCTGCATGCAGGACTGGAGCCTCTGGACGTCGTTTTCAGCCTGAGCTGCAGTCTTGCGGTGAAGAGCCCCGGGTGAAGACCGTGTGCATGTCAGAGTGTCACACGTGACTCATCCTGGCCTCTCCGCCGTGTACATAGCCTATACTATATCATTTATCCCAGAGCCTTGCGCTGCCAATCCCTGCTCCTGCCGTGAGAAAGCAACATGCTTCGCTAAGCTCGGTGCAGCAGGTCCGCACGACTCACCAGCCGCATGACCGCATCCCCTCGCAGAGCGCCAGGCATCAAGCCTGCTTGGCCCGGCTGCAGCAACACGCGGCGGAGGAGGCCGAGCAGGATTTGGAGGCTGCGGCCTTGGCTTCCGAAGGTTGCGAGGGCTCCGGTCCGAGGGTCAACAACAATGCATCCCAGGAGCGCGCGGCGCTCGACAAGGAGATCGAGGAGCTGAACCAGCGCCTTCTCACGAAGTG
Organism: Symbiodinium necroappetens; assembly: GCA_905231915.1. NCBI lineage: Eukaryota > Dinophyceae > Suessiales > Symbiodiniaceae > Symbiodinium > Symbiodinium necroappetens. The sequence goes on along the minus strand of CAJNJA010012509.1, from coordinate 24,062 downwards.
TCTTGGCCCATCACTCTCGGCCCTACGGGCCCCTTGAGCTTTCGACTATACCGACTTTGCGGAGTGTGGAGCGACGAGGCATTGTGCGATTTAACTTTGGTGATCCGTTGTCATAATATGTCTACATAGAGTGCATTTCGTGTCAGCCAGTGTTCAGCCCTTACGGTTTTTGTGGTGCAGAGTTTCCGTGACGAAGGGAAAGTGCGTCGGACATCCTCGAGAAGATGCAGCAGGAGCAGACGAAGCGCCCTGGCCAAAAGGATTTTCTGGGAGCCGTTGAAATAAACCTCGACCTGGCAGAGGAAGATGGAAGAGTTCCGGACCCACGTCACCGAGAACATGGCGAAGCAGTTCGCCGACATTCAGGATCGCCCCCCAGGGAATTGGGGTGGATGCAAGTGGGATTCTGATGATCTTGCTGTGTCACCACGGCCCTTGGTCAGGAAGAGTCGCAGCAGCAGATAGCAGGCCGGAGCCGGAAGGAGCTAGCATCAGAGAGCGCGCCGGGCCCCCCCCCCCCCCCCCCC
>CAJNJA010012509.1:0-23218 GCA_905231915.1 Symbiodinium necroappetens | reverse complement strand
AGTATAACATAATATAATATGATATAATGTAAAATGTAATGTAAAATAATATCATATAATTATCTGTATCATAGTTTCGCATTGGCAAGTCAGCGTCGGCTCCGGTATTCGGGCGGCGGGCCGGATTGGCACGGTGAGCATCGGCTTACGTCGTTAATGTTTGCGCGCCATCGAAATTTGGCGACGTGAACCATGTGTCCGAAGAGACTGTTCGCACTACAGACTTGAGGCACAGACCTTAATTGAAAGTTAAAGCTCAAGCCTATCGTGCATCAGGTCCGGTTCAGGGTTGTGCGCACGTGTTGTTGCCAGGCGGAGATCCAGTCAACAGCCCGTGCCTGAAAAGGGAGGCTGTGGATCGATCGGGGCTTTTGACAGCGATTTTATGACTGATCTTAGCACCGGCACTGCTATTGAGCGGAGTCTGTATGATCTATATAGTTCAGAATGTATGGAGGCCTACGTCGAAGCAGTTGCAGAGGGCTTCAGAGCCGGCGGTAGACGCTCGCTCCCGGCTCCAAGGAACTCGTCTGCAGAGCTGCGCAGGAGGACGGCCCGTAATGGCCAGGTTAGCCGGCAAGGGACTAAACCCAAAACCCCAAACCCAAAGCCCTGAACCATATGATTAAGCCCTAAACCCGCCCGAAACCCTACACCCTAAACAGTAAACCCTAAAACTTCACTTCGTGCGGTGCGCGGAGGAGGCGGCCGAGCTGCGAGTCCGACTAGCAGCCGCCCAGCAGAAGGCAGACACCTTGCAGGAGCTTTTGAAATCCCTAAACCCTCCCAAAAATCCTATACCCTAAACCCTGAACCCTTTTTGAGCTAAGACGTTAGCAGACAGAAAAAAGGCCCTCAAAAAAAAGACAACCCAAACCCTATAATCCATAAACCCTAAACCCCTATAAACCTGAAGCTCTTCTCTGTGTGTTCGCGAAACGGCTGGCTGCCACAGAGGAGCTCCAGTCCGACCTTGCGAAGCAACGCTCGGACTCGGAAGCCGAGAAGCTGCAGCTCAAGCAGCAGGCCTAAGAAAGTAACAGAGGAAGTCCCATGTAAACTGGGTTCCTTGTTTTGGGGATGTACTATGTAAGTTAAGTACCATAATATAGGAATCATAGGGATCTATAATAATATGGTTTCCTTCCTATGGTAACTCAAAATAAATCCCTTAACAGGAACCCAGTAAACGAGGAGCTCCTTGCACAACAGCAGTGAGGAGGGAGTGCTTGCATGGCCCCCTGGCCCCGGAGCAAATCAAAGCAAAGAGCTTGCATGGATTGATTGGGGAACGTCGCTGTCGTGTGTTGTTCAATCTTGCTGCTTCAGACCCCGACCAAACCAGGGACTAGTTAGCTGAACTCTGGAGAACAGACCTTGCAACCATATCTGTTTAGCTGCTGTTTAGCTGCCTTTCTTCCGGGGATGCAGTTCTTGTTTTCACGTCCTCTCGCAAGGCCCTTACACAGGGGTGAGCCAATCGGGCCCGGGGACTTGATACGCCCTCTATGCCCCGGGGAGCAGAACCGAAGAGCGAGAGAGAGAGAGAGATACGTCCATCTCTCTTCTGGCCGTTGCCGTAAAGATCCTTCGCTGGGAAGACTTGAGCTCGATCAGACATGAGGGGAGCGCTTTATGCTCGGGTCCAAGTAAGCCTCAAGGCTGGCGGAGATGAAGCAAGGGAAGGAAGGAAGGAAGGAAGGAAGGAAGAGAGAGACAGAGGGAGAGAGAGAGATACGCCCGCTCCCTCCTTCAACAGACGCGCCCTTGGGGTATGCGCCCTCCGGCCTGGTTAAGGCGAAGATAGGATTTATGGACAGAGAGTGCAGGCCGAGGAGCAAGGGCAGCGTCTCGCTCAGCTGGAGCGAGAGATGGATCGCTTCCGGGTTGAGGCGGGAGGTTCACCGGAGCCCACCCAAGCCTACAGCAGGCTGTAGTTTTGTTTTGTCCGTTTCGCTTTCGACACGGCTAACCAGGCCGATGTCCGCAAGGAGGAGACGCGGGCAGTGCTCTCTTGATCTCTTTTGCTGGAAGTAGCAGAGTGTAGAGAGCGACTTCGCACCTCGCGGATTGAGCGTTTTTGCTGTAAAGCTTCGAGGAAAAGCTGCGATTGGAGGCAGGGCGTCGCTGAGCTGGCCATCGTCAACTGCCGAAGTTTTCGGAGGCAGAGCGTGCCGCCGACACCACCGCAGCAGACCAGGAGCGCCGAGCCTGGCAGGAGCGCGAGGCGCCCCATGAAAAAAAGGGCTTCCTAAACCCCATAGTAAACCCTATAGAGCCGAAAGCCCGGCCACGTTCAGGCCGAGCTGCAGGCCACCATCGCGGCCCTGAGGTGCGAAGCGACAGAGTCACCATACCACACCATGCGTCCCCATGTCGCTACCGCTGCTTCGTAAGCTCTGAGGACGGAGTGCCCGGCCCAGCTTGGCGTGTCACTTAGTAACTAGTATCCTTGCAGACCTCCCATGTTCAAGGCAAGAGCTTGAGGAGAAGTCTCTGCAGGATCTCGGTCACAAGGCCTTGCCAAGTGTGATCTCTCAAGCGCAGCGCCCTGATCTCGAATCCGAGAAATCAAGACTTTCGCACCGGAGGACCAGGACTGCCGGAAAGAGATCATAGCTCTGGAACGCCGTGCGGAAGAACTCGAGGACAGCAGCAAACGTGACGCTCTAGCTGACTCTAGCTCGAAGTCTCGAAATCAGGTGAGCGTGGAAAAGGTACAACAAGACATGCAGCTCGTGCAAGACTGCTGCTTATTCGTTCTTGAGCTTGATGCTTCAACAAGTGTCGTGTAATCCCAGTCCCCGCTGAGGACCAGAAGGCCATGACTTCTTGCAGCCTCTGGTGAGTCTTGTGAGCGTGACTGCAGTGTGGCAGGCATACCTGGATCTTGACATCCAGAGCTTTCGGGATGCGCAGGACCAGTGTTCGGAGGCAGGCGATTCGCTGCGCATCGCTCTGCTTCCTCGCCAGGCGAACCTTCAGGCAGAGACGGTTAGCCAAGTCGATGAGCTCGAAGCAAAGTTGAAAGCCTCCAAGAAACATCAGAAGGACCTGGAGGCACGAAGTCCGCTATCTCCGCTACTTCACTGCCCTTCAGCCTGCATTTGCAGTCTAAATGCAGGAGATGCTGAACGAGGTGCGGCACTTGGTGCTGCCTCTCAGCAAGTGCATCGGGGTGCCGCAAACTGCTGTGTCTGCAGACGTATGCCTTTCTTGCCGCGGACAGCAAGCGACGATCTCGCAGACAGAGTAAGGCCTCGTGGCGGCGTCTCAGATGTAGGATGCACTGAGTGCACTGTCTGAAGCAACGCCGACCTCGTGACTCCTGCAGGTGTCGCGCTAAGAATGCTGCCGTTGCAGCCCCATTCGCAGATTTTAATTGGGGCCTCAAGCATTTTCTGCCGCAGGTCCCAGGCAGGCCTTATTTTACCGCTTGGCTGGCCTGCTGGCATGTAGTTAGAGTAGGACATGCTAGGACTAGTTTAGAAGTTTAGACCGATTTAGACCTGCCGAAATATGCGCAGGACTTCGATGGGCTACATCGGATCATCGTTTCAAAATGAAAAAATGTCGTGCCAAAAATCGGATTCCTGACCCAGACTGCCCGTGCTGTGAAGCCGTTCAGGGGTTCGCCTCCTGTCTTTGAGCCGTAGTTTGGCAGTTGCCCCATGTCGTTGCAGTGCTCTTCCCGGCCGGCCAAATGGCGCGCTGGCTGTCGGCGGAATTCGCAGTGTTCCCGAGCTGAAAATTTGAAGCCGTCCTAGGTCCCAACTGCCTTGAATATACTTTTCATTCACCCACAAGGTGGTACTTGGTCATCGCCTGGGCCTTCTTGGTGAAGCTGCCTCTGGCAGCTGCGGAGCTGGCTGCCATCTGTGCGGAGGACACCAGGCATTCAAAACACGTAGGTCCTTGACCACCTAACCCCTAAATACTAAACCCCAACAGTTTTGCTTCAGTCCGCCGGACCGCCAGGTGCAGCTTCTTTCTTCACAAGACTCGGCTTTGGCCGCAGCAGCTTTGCCGGCAATTTGCCGCCTCGTGTCAGTTCAGCAATTTTCGTCGGGAACACTCTGCCAGACTGGATCTGAAGGCAGCAGATTGACCTCTCAGACATTCAGTGGCAGGAGTCTTACTGGCTGTTGGAGCTTCGCCAGATATGGGACTTTCCCGCATGTCTGCTTGCAGGCGTGAGTTCCGCAAGGCAAAGGGCGCATAAGAAGTCCGCGGCTCTTGCAATTGGCTTGCTTTGCAGTCTCTGCCGTTGTTGACCTTGGCCGCCGGACTGCACGTGGCTGTTCGAGCTACATTCGGCAGAAGGAGGCGGCAAAGAGCTGTTGCAAGTCTGTATCCGTGACCAGCTCCTGCCCCAGGGTGTGGCCTTGCTTGATGCTCTCCTGCTTCTTTGTGCTGTACGTGTGTCTTGCCTGCAAAGCGCACATGGTTTTTCTGGTTTCTGACTCCAGATCGCTGAGGCATGGTGGTCACACGCTGGTGCTTGCAACTCTTGCCTGTGGATCCTTTGGCATCGCCAAAGCCTGCGGTGCCTGGCATTCTTGTCTTGTCGGGTCAGTGACTGGTCAGTGCTTGCAATTGCACAATGGCTAGAAGAACGTCAAAAGCCATGCATGTTCCAACCAGAAATCCCGTGGCTTCTGCTCGAAAAGTTTGGCCAGGTAGCCAAGACTTGTAGAAGCGAATTGTCAAGAGTGGACTCATTGTAGAGGCTGTGTACAGAGCCTCAAGCTCTGGATGCAGGGACCGTCGCGGCCATCACGGTCGATTCAAAGAGGGATGGGCTATCGGGGCTACGCAGATGTCACCGCTGTCACCACAGAAGAGATTCCGCTCGATGAGGACCTTCTTGGCAGCTTCTGCCGGCGAGGTCGAAGACGCCTAAGGGAACTTCAGGAGGCGACTCAGACCATCGTGCGACTTGATCGTGCCCGTGGCTGCCTTTCCGTGACCGGTACAGAGCCGGCTGCTCAGAGATTTTACTAAAAAGCGGGCGGAGGCAGGGCCGCAGAGTCGACGCGCGCCGCGCTCTTCCGAGGTCGTGCATCTCCGTGGTCAAGCGACACTTAGCAAGCCTGGGTGGCCCTCGGCGGGATGTCGGGGCGCCTGTGTGGGCAGAGCTGATGAGGACCTGCCAAGCAGTGCGTCCGCTGCCAAGGGACGGGGAGGGACTACAGGGCCTATGGGGAGGGTTTCTTTGCAGCCGTCGAGGACTCGCACGCTACAGCGAGACGATGCAGCCCTAGCACGGATCCAGGCGGAGAGTGGATGCAGAGTCCACATCGAGCGACAGCAACGGGAAGTGCGGCTGTTTGGGCCTGTAGACTCCGTGGCGCTCGCGGAGAGCCTTTTGAAGGAACTCGAAGAGGGATGCTGCAAAGACGTGGTCTTGGAATCCCTGGACACAGAGGCAGATCTGGAGACGCTGCAAGCTTCCCTCGAGCCTCTAGCGATGGACCACAATGTAACATTGTGCATTGAGAAGAGCCATGGTTTGAGGGTCTTTGGACTCAAGGCGGCTGTAAAGGCAGCAAGCAGCGAGCTGAAGGAACTGCTGGAGCCAGATGGGGGCGTCTTGGCTTTGGAGCATCGCCTCAAAGGCCGCACTCTCCGAAATAGCGAGTCAGAGCGCATTGGGGTGGTCTTGACCCAGATGCCGCCGGAAAGAGCGCCACAGACCCAGACTGGGGGCCCCCAGAATGCCTCCGGAACCTCCGGGGCCTCGAAGTCTCAAACGGCACCGAGAGCCAATCAGTCGGACCTCCACGGCTCCGTAAGCCTCGGCCACGTGGAGCAGTTCGTGGGCACCAGGCTGTTGGATCCCAAGCTACTGTATATAGTGACATTACATCGTGCTGCTAGGGGCCCGCTGTAGGGTATACCTTAACCCCGAATAACCTACCTGTTTAAGGACTTAGATTAAGGAATTCATATGAAGGAACCCCTAACAAGGGGTACAGGTTCTTCAGGGTCCAGGTCGGGCCTACCCAGAAGCTCCACAGAAGTTCCTTTATGCGTGGTTTATGTTTAGGATCCTATAAAGGTACTCCCCCAAAAGGAACTACTAAATGGAGCCTCGGGTTTTGGGGGTGGGCTGTGAAAAGAAGCGGCAGCTTTTCCCTTTTCCTCCGCTCTTCAGCTGCAGGCGGGGGGACCGCTGCCCGACCTGCGGCTGCGGCCGCTTCTGCGGTCTCTAGACACAAAACGTGTGTATATATATATATGTATAAATATATCTATATATATATATATGTATGTATATACATATATATATATATAAGCATACATAAGACACCCACCGACACACACTCTGACTCTCTCTCTTTCTCCCTCGCTCTCGCTTCTTTTCATCTTTTGTTTTTCTTGTGTTTACAGCTTGTGGTTTGGGTAACGAAGGAGAGGCCTTTTTGTTGCGGGGTGGAGTCCGGGATCCTCATGAGGCGTCTGTGGATCAGAGATCTGGCAGTTCCGCGTCCTGGCGCCGGCACCGGTCCAAGTTCAGAGGACAGGCCTCGGCAACCTCGGCTTCAAGAGCGACGACACGCCAGGGACTCCCGATCCCTACGAGAGTCATCCATACGAGTACGACATACAGCAAGGGCCAATGCCAGTGATGGAGGCTCAACCCATGATTCCCATGTACTCAGTAAGCCAGTGCGGAGCTGCACCTTATATGATGCTAGTGCCCATGTCTGCAAATGCGATGCAGAACTCCAACTGTCAGCAGCCTTTTATTTCCCAAGATGCTTCTGCAGAGTAGTTCCGCACTTTCTGTTTGAAGCCGATGGCAAGATGCCAGAAGCCCCTAAACCACCTGGCTCCGGGGCCGGTCTCTTGCAGTGAAACCCTGAGTCCTGCTGCACAGTGTTGCTTCCGATGCACTGGGCTTGGAAATGAGAGCCTGATCAACAGAAACAGGAGTCGGAGCTGCCTTGCGTTCAGGTTGCTCTCAGTTCCCCCCTGCTTGCGCAAGCGGGCACCTTCGACCCCCCAACAAGCGACCGAATCAAGGTTGGCTAACAAGATCTTGATGTGTCTAACTGTAGTGTATCGTCTCTACAGATAGAGACGGGGCTGTTCAGGGGAGTTGAAAGGAAAAGGGTGCAGACTGCCGTTTCTGTGCAGTCGATCCTCAATTGAGGAACGTAGCTTCGCTGAGTGCCCGCAATCAAACTGGTTCCGACGTAGCTTCGTGTAATTCGATATGCTTCAGGTGCATGATGCGAACTCCAACTCAGAAAATGACTTTCGAATGTGATTAAGCACATGTTTCCTGTTCCTGCATGGTGACGTTCGCGTCCCTTTCTGTGTGCCGGGCTCATCTGAACAGATGTCCGTGCTTGCAACAAGAGCCCCAATTTTCGCCACTGTCGGCCCGTCGTCACCGTCTGCTGCATTGCTCCGCTAGCACAGGCGCAGTGACTGCAACAAAAATCTGTACAGCCACACTGAAGCGGTTTGCGATTGGGTGGTGGGAAAGGCAGCTGCACATTTGTAATGCAAGGCACAGGTCTGGCACCTGAGTCATATGATCATGAGATATCATGAGTCACGGTAGAGTAGGCGTTTCTTCACGGCGAGACTGCATAGCACTGTGCCACGAGCTTCCTTGCAGCATCTGTCAGACCTCCTTTCGCAGGCCCTGTGGATTTTCAGCGCCGGTTTTCTCGCAGTGCTGAGTCACACTGAGTATACTGCATGCCGCAATATGCTGGCGATCATTCCTTGGCGCGAGAGTTCCTCATTCCAATCGAAACGACTCGCAGAAAACAGAGACACTGGCAAGAGGCATCCTGCGACCCCCCACCCAAGCCCCAGCTCCTTGACATTCTCTGCACACTCAACCTGGCACCCATGAAGGCTACACCCTAAACCCTAAACTTCCGGTCTCCGGTTTCGGTTTGTTTTTTTCCAGGTGCCTCGAGAGGCGCGCCGGTCGCTGCCTGGGCTTTCGGACTTCTGCTGCTGGCAATCAAGGCCCTGGAGGCCCCGGCCTGATAGACCGCGCAGAGAATATCTATATATACTTATCTGTATATATATCTATATATAATACATGTTTTGTATATGTTTAGGGTTCGGGCGGTTAGGGTCTGGGGTTTAGGGTTTAGGGTTTAGGAGAACCGGGAGCACCGGCTTCAGAGCTCGGTGCATGCAGATAGTCTTTGCAGGTTTCCGGTTTAAATGAGACGAATCGATGTTTCACACATCCTGTACGAAGATCCACATCTGAGAGGGATTCTCGACCCAGTGCATTGTCAGACAGACGGAGCTGTTTAGAATTGATAATTTCGAGTCCGAGGTGCCAGTTCCTGTCCTGGATCCGTGGCTGCGTGGCCTTCCGACCGCCTACGCCAGCCTCCCGGGATTGTTTTCTTTTGCACGATACCGATGCGCTCTTGAGTGCCTTCCCGAAGCAAGGACTGGCATCAGCGGGGCCCTGAGTGGTCTTTGTCCTGAGGGATCCTGGGCACTCGGCTGAAGCTGCAAGGGCTCCGTGCACATGTGAAAATGTTCTGCGAGTCAGGTCCCTGCACCTCCTTAGCCTCAAGCTCATCTCTTTCAACATGGCCTCCCGGCAGAACGGAACTGATCCACCCAGTCTGGACGTGGAAGGCACAGGTTGAGCAGCCGCCTTTCGTGCGCGATCTGCGTATTGCAAATCAAACTATTTGTCTATTCTGCCCGAGCCTTTTGTGTGCTCATCCCCTTGCGATCGAAAAGAATTTGAAAGCTTTCTCTTTCTGTTGGTGCAGCCACGCTGCCGTAATTAATGATGTTTTCTGTTGCTGTTTCGGTGCCGTTGGTGTTACTGCTGGCTGCTGGTGATGTTGTTGTGGTAGTGTTGTTATTGTCCCAGCGTTATTGTTCTTGTTCTTGTTCTTCTTGTTGTTGATGCTGTCTGACAAAATTGCTCGTTGCTCACTCGGTCTTGTTTCTCGGGCTTGAACACCCTGAGAAGGCTACGCTGAATTGTTTGCACTGGTGAACAGTGATCTGTGAGTCTTGAAGTTTTGCAGGGGATACTAAGAAGTAGCAAGGGGAGTGTGAGGAAAGGAATCAATTATATGAGCCGAGCATTGTTGCCGTTTCGCGACTAGTGGCAGCTAGTGCACCGTGCATGACTGTTGCCGGGAATCGCCAAGATGTAAGGGCAGTGTAGAATCGGGTGAGGCTGAGGGTCCGGTACCGGATTCTCTGCATCTCTGCAACTCCATGGCGAGGAAAGGATGTAAAGGCATGCCTCATGCCAGCTCTGTCACGGAAAAAAGCATGCACCTTGGAGCCTTCAAGGATTACTTCTGGGCCCTGCAGGAGACCGGCAGCAGCAGGGGGGGGGAGAGGAAAGTGGTGGCTTGGGGTTTGGTTCTTTTGTTTTTGGAGCCTTCTTTTGCAGGACCGCCAGGAGCTGGAGCCAACTCAGGATCCTGAAGCCCAGAGCCAGGGCCACGTGCTCTCAGAGCTGCAGAAGAGGCCCTTGCCTTCTTTGGACCTAGATTCCAGATGTGTCTGTGTTTTGTTTGTTACAGCTTTTGTTTTAGTCGGTCATCTGAGCATACTGTTTTTCTTTTGCAGGGAGAAGTCCCGGCCCCTGCACGAGTACAGCATCTTCAACCTGATGACTTACTTCCTCTATTCACCCCTTTGGCTGGCTGGGCCAACGACCACCTTCAATTCCTTCATGTCGCATCTTCACGACAGGCCACATGGCTGCGCAGTAAACACACATGCACGCTTTCCATTCCATCCGACTGCCAGGCCGCAACAGGCGATGAGTGCCTGGCAGCTGCTGCTTGCCTGTTCCACGACGGGTTGAAGAGATGTGATGTCAGCTGCAAGACTACGGCGAGGCTGTTGTATGCTCTTCGGCTCGCGCTTTGCCTGGGCCTGCTGGAAGCACTGCCGCCAGTCAGAAAAAAGCAGCACTGCTCCCACCGTAAGGTGGCGATCGGGAAGGGTAGGATGATATAAGACATTTAGGCACTGATCTATCAAGAGTATATGCCTCGCGACATGCTGGAGGCCTCGACTTGTAGGCACTTCTGGGCATTGAAGCTGCAGACTGATTTTCTGGTCAGGTTGTGCTGCACCCCTGTTTGGGCCATCGGCCGCTCCTCCACGTACCTGCAGCTGCATGGGCGTGCTGATCTCCTTGTGCGCCCTGCCACGCTCTGGTCACACTGCAAGGCGTCATGCCTTTTCAGATGTGCCGCGCATGTCTGAGGGCCTATGCCATGCTGCTGCTGATTGTCAGGGGCCCAAAGAGGGGTCAAGTCTCTGAGAGAGAAAAAGAGATGGACACCCAACAGACCGTGTCCACTGCATAGGGACTCTTGACGTTGTCAACCCATTACTTTCGACGTAGCTATAGGGGCGCGGCGATGAGGCCGGGATGCATGTTGGGGGTCCGAGCTTTCGGGGTCGGGGGCTTACAACATGGAATGGGTCCCAGAGCCTGCCACTGAATAAAACAGTGGGTGGTGGGGCGGGCAGAAGGCCTGAGGGTCGGGATTCCGCCCCCTACGCCCTGCAAAACGAAAGAAAGAAAAGATAGAGAGCGAAGCGACGTGACTCAGTGATATTCCTCCCACACAACCCCACTTCCGACGCTTCTTTGCAAAGAAAGGTCATGTGGTTGAAGTCTGGGCCTCGGCTTTTGCTTGGTGGTGGCAAGCTGCGAAGCCGCGCGACGCCCCCTCGGCCCCCTCGCCTCGTTTCTGAAGGTTTCTGTGCATCTGGCGCTTTGCACGTCTCTGGGCCCTTTGTGATGGCATCGACGTCCCGGAGAATATGCGGAGATGTGTCTGAGCCGTGGCTGTGGCTGGAGAGAGAGAGTAAGACACAGAGAGACTTCCTCAGACATCTTCAAGGTGAAGCACTGACAAAGATTGTAAGGGTCCTTGGCTACTCCTTGATGATTCGGTTTTTTGAAACACTCTTGCTCCCTGGCTCGGGGGACTGTCCGAATGCCATGTTCCGCGTCGTCTTACCATGCGCTGCCGGGCAAACTCGGTCATCTTGGAGGTTCAAGTGGACCCCCAGTGGCCGGGCGCCTTGACAATCCCCCCAAGCCCTGACGAAGAAGAGTCATAACATATGTCAACTGCGCGCAGGTCAGATTCGGAACAGTGCTCGCATCCCTCGAAAGCCCCAAAGCATCGGGGGTGGGCGGGGGAAGGGGGGTGGGGTGCAGAACGGCCAGAAAACCTTGCACATCCCCCATGTCCTGGAGAAGAAGAAAGTCATGGACTCGATGATCTGCGCCCCAAGAGAGAGTGAGAGAGAGAGAGAGAGAGGGCGCATTCGTGCGCGGGGAGGGGTGCTGCGCGCCTCTCTTCTGACTGTGATGAAGAAGAGAGAGAGCGAGAGAGAGAGGGAGGAGAAAGAAATGAAAGTCATGTTTTCGGACTCTCGGTCGAGCAACTTGAAGTTTCCAAGAAAGTGCTCGTAGCGGACAGCGGACATACAATTGAAGGCAACAACTACTCCCTCTCGGGCTTTTGGCGTGGATGGTGCGAGAGCTCAGCTGCTTTTCTGGGCTTCGAACACTTTTTTGCTGGACTTTCTTCGCTCTTGCGAGGCATTCCAGCTTCAACCTCTGGCTTGTTCGCTACTTGTACATTCCGCTGGGCGGTCGCAGGCTCCCTCCCGGAACTCACGCCGAGTCGCACGGCATTCCGATTCGCGGTCTTTTTCGCAAAGGGCTGTTAAAGAAAGGTGGCTTTGGGCCAATGTCTGGGTTGTCTTTGGCTTCGTTGCACTCTGGCATGATCTGGAAGCGAAGCTCTTCGCCTGGGGCTTCCTCAACGCGGCCTTCATGGAGCCTTGGCGACTTCAGAAGCCAAGAAAACAAAAAAACAGGCAACCCAAAACAGCGGCGCCTCCAACTTCGAGGCCTCTTTTCTCAGCCATTAAGAGCCTGGGGGAAGTTTTGAGGTCCTCGAGCACTTGGCTTCCGTCGTCTGGCGAAGCAAGGACGCGTGACTGGACCGAGTCGACACAGCGAGAGATTCGTTGTTTCCAGGCAGCTGCCTTGCCAGCAGAGGCTTCGAGGCAGGAGAGCTTCATGAGTTTCTTGTAAGGCAGAGGCTTCAAGAACATGGCTCAGGTGGTTCAGAGCAGCTGCAGGAGAACCTGAAACGTGGTTTGCTCGACGAGTCATGTCTCGTCTCCTGCCTTTTAATCAGAATCAGGAGCACTCTACATCTACGTACTCTTCTTCGTGAATCTCGTGGGCTATGCCTTGGGCATCAGTGGAACTCTTGGGCTTCTGCATCTTGCCTTTGGCGATGCCCCATCCACGGCACCTCGGACAAGCCTTGGAAAGGAAGGACGGTCTTTCTGGGCACGTCGCGTTTCTCAGGCACTCCCTCTGCTGATGTGCACGGGCTTGCTGGCGCTCTCAATGGTGCAGGCCCGCTCTCGAGACACAAGAGCCGCAACGCGAGCTTCCCGAGGATCACCGTCTTTGCTACTGAGCCACCCCACCTTTCCCTGCAGGTGATGCTTGAGCTGCGGGAGTCCGGCTTCAGCAGACTCGGAAAGGTGACGTGATGGCCGAAGCGACGGCACGACATACCAGGACATTGCAGCCGCCTGGTCATAGACACCTTCCCCAGAGCACCCGGTTTCCTCCTGTCAGGACGCAAAGTGCAGCGCTCCTTGGCACTCAAGGCACAAGAAGGGAGGATATGGCGGCTATGGCTGTGACAGCCATGAGCCTCCGGGAGCAACAGGCAACGTGTGAGTCACAGCATGACATCCTTGGAGGTCGGAGAGAAGGGCCGTGTCGAAGCGCGCTGTTTTGAGGGGTCTAAAGCACGAGCGCCATCGTCGCCATCGTCGCCATCATCAACAACAGCAACATGAGCAGCATCGTGCTGATAGGCGGGGGATGCATAGTGCGTTTTTGCCACCAATTGGCTGCTTTTTGCTGCCTTCGAGGCTGCAATCCAAGACGAAATCGAAGATCCCCGAAATGTCATCGGCATTGGCGTCAAGAGTCGCTTCGCCGGGCTCGTGGCCTTACCTTTGGAGGCCATCGCATGCTGGATGAGCCAATCCTTTTGCAAATCTGATTCTGTATTTTAAGAGTGCCATGTTTGTTTCCTCAGCCATCAGGGGTTGGTTGCCCTACATTACTGTTACTTACTGCTTTTGGCTGAAGAAGACGTGACTGATTTTACACATGCTTTAGGACCCTGCAGCAGATTGTTTAGTACATCAGTACATCTACCGAGAGAGTGTAGCACAATATGTGGGACCCAAAAGACAACAATCGGCTGCACTGCCCTCGATCTGCACCAGCTGGTGCGAGTGCAGGATCAGGTACAAGCTTGTCGGTGCAGGAGGGCCCCAAAATCCGCACGCGTATCGTCCCTTATTATAGTTTGCTGCTATTGCTCCCAGAATCCTATTACCCATTGTACTACGCACGTCGGTCGGCTCTTCCTAGTAGGTCCTACCAGAGTTCATGAGCAAGACGTGCCGGACTCGTGATCAACATTGAAGCCCAAGCCTTAATACAGGAAATTTCAAGCTAACATCACTAGCTTGTTGTTGCACTGTTAGGCTTTGCGCCCCGACGGCTGCTGGCCGCGCAAAGCGCTTGGCGCAGAACGTGAGCCTGCAGCCACTGAGTGCAAACTGCTCGGCTCTTAGCCATTAGCGAAGCGGCTGACTGTGTCGGGTTGGCCATTTGTACACAGGCGGCGGTCGGCAGACAGTCGAATAGGATCTAGGAATATCTGACTTTGTTGATGATCCAATCATTGAACTCATGCAGCTACAGGCCGATCAAGCCTTTGTGCTGAGGGCGCGATCACTAGAATGGTAAAAGTGTTGCTGTTGCCCATCGTTGAGGCCGCTGACAAGGGCAGGTGTAGGTGATCTTCCATCTCAGCTGATGTGGTTTGCGTGGACATCTTCGCAGTGTGCTTTACTGCAGTTGACTAGGTTGATGCCTTCGCATTGCCTTGGTGTGCTCCGCTGCATCATCAGCCTCGGCTATGCAGAAGCAATACGTGGTGTGGGTGTGGATGTGGTGGTGCGGGTGCGGGTGCTGGTGCTGGTGCTGGTTGTTTTGGTTGTGGTTGTGGTGGTGGTCGTGGTCGTGGTCGTGGTCGTCGAGTTTGGAAAAGCTGCCCACATGTTTGTTGCGTAAGTTGAGTCAAGCTTCATGGTGTTTCCGCTCAAGTTTCTGCTCAAGTTGGCGGGCATCGGCCTGTAGTTTGACATTCAAGATCGCACCGGCTTTGGAATGTGGTGCCTCGTTGCAGGCTTCCTTGCCTTGGTGTTGACGGGCTTATTCGGGGGGTCAGGTTTCGACTGGGGCCTTGGGAAGCCTGCGGGTGAAAACCCCGATGAAAGGGCATCAAACGCACTGGCTGGGCAGAAGTACATCAACATGCTGAACATGACCTCTGTCGAAGATCAGCTTGAAGTACTTGAGAAAGCAGTGGCGATCCTAGAACGAGCTTTGGAGAAGTCGGAGCAGCCCGGCCTGCAGCTGCATGCCCAAACAAGTTGTCGGAACAAACTTGGCGAAAGTATTCTCGGTTCAGCAGACTTGGATGACTGGGTCCGAAAGCAATGCAATGGATTCGGTCCCAGTTCAACTTGCCACGGGTTGATTACGCAGGACTTGCAGCACTATGGCTTGTTCAAAAACCAACAGATCGCCGGAGCCAGTTTCACGGCAGAGAACATCTATGCAGCAATGCACATCGCATCCCGCCTCGGAGATGACATGATGTTGAAGCGCAGTCGGTACAACAAGTTGGCCAAACTTCTGAAGCAGCAGGGATGGGTTGGCACGATTGGGCATCTTGGACCTATGATGCTTCATGAGCTGAGACAGGCGGAAGCCTTGGTTGCAGATCACAGGATGCAGGTGTTCTCGCTGGACCTTCACTCCATGGGCTGGTCGGAGGAGAGATGCACATGCTTTGAAATGCACATGCCCCAGTGGTTGTGGCGGGCAACACCAGCTTGGGATGGTGTGGGACTATGGTCAGAAGTCATTCCTGGTTTTCGGTCAAGACGTCTAAGACGGAGGTCGAAGGGGGATCCGGTTGTGGCCAAAGCAGCTGATTCCATTGTCGGAGATTTCAGGAGGCCATGAGCGTAGATTTTGCAGACAATTTACCCAACACGAAGCAGCCAGATATCACCGACATTGTCTTAGGGGACATTTTCTTTGCCCACATGAACGCCTCCACAGAGAGCCGTGACGTCTCCAGGCTCGTTCAGGATGACCTTGACATACAAAAATATGTCGGCAAGCACGGAGACTTGTTCCGCCAGCTTCTTGCAGCAGAGCTTACCGTAGGTCGGTACGCTCTTCGCTTTCCGTGGTTAACGCTGCTGTACCTCTACTCATATCCAATTACGTCATCCACCATGGAGCCATTGTGTGACAGTGGTCCGACCGCCGGGTTTTTGCCTCGTCCACCTCCCGCAGAGCCTTATGTTGATCTTGGAATACCTGACACTGCGTCAACTGACACATCAGTTGACGGCATTTTGGTCTTCAGTTGTCATCCTTGTTGGCGCTGCAGCCGGGGCCCACTGGCTCGCCCCAACTGCTGGACCTTTTGGGCGCTCTCTGGCCTATATCCGCTGCTCGAAGCACTAGCCTCCCTTCCACTTGTCGGCGGCATCGTGACGCTTCCATTTTTGGTCTATAATGCGTGGATGTTGCCTTTTGGGCTTCCTGCGTCGCAGAAGAACTGCTTGTTAAGCAGCAATCCATGGGTCTCGCGAGTTGGTGCTCAGCTAGGGGTGCCAGTTCCTTATGTCGGTTCCACATTGGAGTTAAATGTCATAGCCAGCACAGAAAGTTTCTGTCCTGGTGGTTACCTGCCTCTTTCGAGCCCTGCCGGTAGCTGCGGCATGGACACTCTGCAGGAGCTGCCTTGCAGTTGCTCGGCTGCTATGCTGCCAGAAAGGACATGCAGCGGAAGACACCCGTGCGCTTCTTGCCAGCTGGATGCTGGCGCTAACAACGAATGGTTGTCCGTGTACGACCCTTCGCATGACCGAGATTTACACGAGGCGTTGCTTCTTGCTGTTCTTTTGGAGGGCGAGCTTTCTGGTTATGAGTGGAAGAAGCTGTACAAGTCAATGCCCCATGAGGACTTGAACGGCTCTTTCGTGGACCAGCTGGTGAGCATGCGAAATGCAAGCAATGCAAGCCCCACCGACAGCGATGACAGCAACATGTTGCTTGGAGCCAATACTGTTGTAGATAGTCAAAAATTTGGCAGAACGCTGTCAGAGCAGAGTGGGGATGCCAGCAAGTGTGACCCTGATGTTTTGGTTCGGCTGGGTGATGCTGGCCGCGCATACGACAAGCGCTTGGCTGGACTGCTGCTTTTGATGCAGCACAAAGGAAGTTCACTTCGATCAGGCCACCTTGTTCTCCACACAGCTTTCTCAATTGAGACTGATGGGCATCAACCTCCCGAACCATGGTGGCCCACCGATGGCGGAACCGGAGCACTACGGAATCATTCTCCGACTAGCAACTCCTGCAAGTTTCGAGCTCAAGGGATGCAGGAAGTGGCAGTTCTTGGTTCTCGAACTCATGGCTGATGGCTTGTTGTGGACTCTCTCCGTAGAGTTTCCCTCCTATGATTTCAAGACACTGCGACGCATGGACTTCGATGTCTTCCAGCCCGTGCAGCTTGCTGGGTTCTTGGCTGCCCATCACGACATTCCGTATGCTGTCGGAAATTTTGACTGCCGCTTCTTTGCAAGTGCTTTGGGAGACGAGATTGCTGCGCACGCCAAGCGGTGGCTTGAAGTTGTAGAAGTCCGTGTGGTCGGTAGGCCAGGGGCATCGGTCGACAAGCTGTTTCCTCGCAAGGCTGGTGTGGCAATTATGAAGTATGAACATCGCAGCCAGACGGTAGAGAGCTTGATGCTGTCACAATGGTTCTCCGCTTCCCCTCATTTTCTCAACGCCTCTGCGCCCTTTACTTCCATTGAGCTGGCCAAAGTGGTTTTGGCTGGACCTCCAGGAGAAGTTGAGCCCTTTCTTCAGCATCTCTCGCAGGAACAGCCGAAGCCGGAGTTGATGATTGGCAGCCCACGCTCCCTTGGGAACCACCTCTTGGCTGGCGTCACAGCCTACGACGAGGATCTTCCGGAGTTCAGTCCTCCCCTTCTGGCCAGACACTTCTTCATTCTCTTACCATGCTTGATCCTCCTTGCATTAGCATTGGGCTACTTCCTTGGCCATACCCTTTGGAGGCTTGGATGCCGATGCTGGAAAGAGGTGCGATCATTATCTGCGGCTACGCAAGTTGCCATCGGACTAGCCTTTGTAGTAGGCCTGGGGCCATGGCTGGTTCTTCCTTACGGCCTTTGGCGTATGTCATGCTCGGGAAACCCAAGCGAAAAGCAATCTGAGTACACCACGGCCGGCACTGGTGATGATCTTGATGATGAGACGACAAGAGCCGACACTGCCGAAGTAGAGTCGGATCCTGAGGACAAAGGCAGGGGACCCAGCAAGCTCTTCCGCTGCAACGGCAAATTTTGTTTGGCGGCCCCTCAACCCTAAAGCCGAAAACCCTTTCTGAGGTTCAGGATTGCAGAGAGTGTCCGGGCGAAGAATTGTCCACAGCCTCTAGACCTGCCGGAGTGCCCTGGTAGCAAGAAGTGTCTGAACCCTGAGCCCTACGTGGCACTCAAAGTGCCCTAAGCCATAAAGGGCCCCAAACCCTCAAAGGCGGTTCCAAGCCTTCCTGTACTTGAAGATGCCGCTGAGGTTTTGGCGACCACCTGGACGGAGCTCAAAGATTCTTAAAACTAGTGGGCGAGGCGGTAAAACGCTGCCTCAATGTGACAAAGCACCGGCCCATTGGGTTTTTGGCACTTTTCGGAAGGCCCGCCAGGCCTCTTTTCAAAGCCAGAAGAGGAGGAGTCGATCGTTGATTAGCCTTGCAAGACGTGTCACACGTGGGACTGCCTTCTGTAACGTGGGATCAGAATATGCGCGAGCAAAACGTTAGAGGCAGAGATTCATGTGTTTGCAAAAAATGCGCGGCTGGATCGTTGACGCACTGCAAAACATTTGCCAGTGCATGTTCTTGACCCGCTCGATTCCATTCGCACAGGTTAGGATCCTTCTTGCGACAAGTTCGAGCATGCAGCATGCATATTCTCAGCAATTAGTATAACTAGGCAAGACAGCCGTGCGACAACATTAGAGGTTTCTGCAATCCCCCACACACACACACACCTGGCTTCAAATGTTGGTTGCCCTGAGCCTTCATGGGGAGAGCCCGGGCCTCGGCCCAGAGGTTCACCAGCACATGGGTACCCTCAAAACCCAAAGCCTTGAAGAATGTAGGTTTTTGAAGAAAGACTGGGTTTCTGGAAGCAAAACCGGGTTTTGCTTTGGCTGGCATGAAGGCTGTGAACATGTGAAGTCTTGCCCAGAGTGAGCACAAGAGAGCGAGAGACAGAGAGGAGTCAGTCTCACAGATGCACTTCACACCCGAGTGTGAGAAGATCGCTCGCCACAAGAACTGGTGGCTATGTTTACACAGGAACTGCAGAAGATCGCCCACGGTTCAAGAGAGGGATAGAGGGACACAGAGAGTGGGAGGAGAAGTCTAAGCAGTCGCGGAGAGTTGTGGAGTCCATGGCATGTGCCACAGTGAGCTTTGTTTCCTCCAGCAGTTCTGAGTTTTGCTTTGTCTTGTCCGCAACAAGAAATGAGAACCGAGCTTGGCGGGCTGCCATCCCCCATGACTTCCGGCCCCTGACCCGACATTGAGCCGCGGAGGAAGCGGGGGCGCACTGGCTGAGGGGGCCGGCTCGCAGCATGCGTCGAGAAATTGAATGCAGTTGACGTTGATGAGGAAGGCGGATGGATTTCTGCTGAAGTCAGTGGTCATGGACGAGAGGAAGCTGAGGTTGACCAGCCTTACATATGCCTCTGCAACCAAGGCCACGACCCTCAGTCTGTCGAGCTGAACCCGACATGTTGTGGCTGCAGCTCGTCACGCATGACCCACGCAAAGCCTGACTGATGAAGGCGTCAAAAATGGGAGTGTTCGGTAAGAGGGATATATCCTATAGCCTCCCAAAACGCTCTAAAGCCATTTGCACCCAAGTCAAGCACCAGTTCCGTCCCTGGGCCAACTTTGCATTCCTGCCGCTTATTTGTGGATGGTTCGGCCTCCTGGCTTTTGCATGCGCCGTTTGCTGGCGGTTCAAGCCGGATTTTGCTCAAAGCAGAAGGCAAGCAGGTTTGTCTTTTGATGCAAAATGACACACTCGAGCAGCACCACATAGGAATTCACTAAGCAGTCGTGTCGACCTAGTGAGTGAAACAAAATACGAGGCCACGATGCTTACCCACACATCGAGAAGATGTTTCAATCGACTCATGCAGCCGAAAGGCCCAAGAATCGACGTTGACACTTACATGACCTGAGACGGCACGTCGTCGACGCAGTCTGTAGTCTTGCCGCCGCGATGGCATTGGGCCTCAGATTTGCAGCAACGTTTTCAGTCTTGTCAATATTATAACATAATATTAGAATGCCTACTAGTATCAATCTCAATATATATTAGAGCTGTTACAAGGCGGGGGAAGAAGCTGCTCCGGTGCCCGTCGAGTACCGGGTGATGCAGGCTGCAGCCTTCGGTATGTCAGAGAAGCAGCTAAGTAGGTCACGGTTTTCAGAGAGATAAACTCGGTCCAAAACCCAACGGATCCTGTGAGTTCCGACCAGAAAGAAGAGCAGGCGAGGTCGAGGTACATACCCACGATCTGCAGCCAGGGGCCGCTCTTCAAGAAGCCGAGCAAAGACCCGAACTCTTCCAAGGCCCGGGCTATCGAATGGATTGCTTTTTGGGCAGAATCGGATCTGTGGGTGTAGGGTTTAGGGTTTAGCAGACTAGCATCTGTGGGGCCTCTTGGAGGTCATCAAGCTGAATCGGAAAGTCGGGAGCAAGGCGCATTGTGCATGCAAGCACATACGGTCGCAAGTACTAGTTCGTTGGTGCCGCCTGTCCTCATGTCTGCATATTGGTACTGGTGCGAGGTGCAGAGCACCGGCCAAACGTGGCAGGGTCCTGCAGGTGGCCTCTGGCTCGAGCAGGGGCCCCGGGTGTCCTTCTTGCGTCCCTGCGCTTCTTTTTTTGAATGTGTGTCTGTGCGCGTGCGTGTATGTGTGTTGTTGTTGGAGCTGATGCAGAACGACAGACCAGTGATGTAGGTGACATACAGCACGCAGAGAGACATAGAACAGGGTCATGAGTGGGTGACCTAACTTGCGCCGCATGAGCACCATCTGCTGATTGCCGTGAGCCCTGATCTTTGAGATGGGGTTCGACGATGGTCGAAATGCGGCTCCCGCCAATGCAGGCGTTAGACAGAGGGAAAGACGGTAACATAAGAAGGGAGGGAAGGAGGGAGCTTCCATAGACAGGTGAGCTTCCATAGACAGGTGCAGATACCTGCGGCGAACATATCAGACACCTCTGCACCAGAAATGAGCGGATGTGTCAGTGTGCACACTGTGGCTGTTGTTTTTTTGTCAATCTCTTCAGCTCCCAGGTTGGATGGAGACAAGCCGGGATGGCTGCTGGTCGGCTGAGCTTCGCTGAGTTCTCTCTGAGATCTCTCATGCTTTCTCGGGGTTCTCAGGTGGAAGGCCCGGGTTTCGGCCAGCCAGGCCGGAGATGAGACTACGGAGTAGATGTTCGTAGATCATAGTATTGTAGTCTTCATCTGGCGCAGGGCCACTGCTGGAGGAGGTGCGACCAGGCGACGAGGCGGAGCGGGGCAATGTCAAGAACTGTCTGGTTCTTAGTAGGGAATGGGGGAAAGGCTTGTAAGGACCACCATAAGGGACCTTAAGAAAACATCATAGGGATCCCTTCCCCCATTCCCTACTACACGAACCAGACAGAGAAGGCACTTCTGGCATGGTCGCTGATGCCTGAAGCGGAAGGAGCCAGTGGTGCTCTATGCCCTCTCACCGATCGACGACAGCAAGTTGTGCGACATCTGCCAGGAGCCGAGGATGCTGAGGTCGGTTTAGGGGGGGTTGATCCATAAACCCTTTTGGGGGTCTGTATCATAGTATGTTCCTTCTTTAGTTTAGCGGACCAAAAAGGGCCCAAATAGGTTTAACCAACCGCCCATGTGTTCGGATCGGCGGCGTATTGCAACTGATTGAGGCCTCAAGCCTTCACAGACAGTGAAGCACGCCAAACATTGGCTGGCACTCCGCCTGCCAGGCTTGAAGGTGCATTCTGCAGTGCGGTGCTCTCATTATAGGGCTGAAGATAATCACTGCTCAGAGGTAGAGAGCATCATCGTGGCCAAAGAGAAGCCCAGCGAGAAGACTCATGGCCAAGGCTTGCGGAATTTCCCCGCCAACTGGATCCTTGAAGACGAGGCAGAGAGGGCTTGCGGCTTTTTAGCTGCAAAGCCGCGTTGCAGTCTTATCTCTCCTTCTCACGGTCCTTCTTTCTCTCCCTGGGAAATGGACAGCACGTTGAGTCTGGGTCAGGTCCGAATACGAGATACCCCCTTCAAGGCGCTCGGTTTGGATCCGCCTGTGACAGCTTGGGAAAGCCGACGTCAAAAGGACGGCGACGAGTTCGTCTTCTTCTACATGGGCGATGCCGCCCAGGCAGCCATGCTGTGCTCTGCCCATCTTTCCCAAGCAGATCTTGAAGTCCAGGATGTGGCCGATCTACAAAGTCGCGCGGCGTCTCAAGGGTAATCCAGCCCTTGCCGTGCAGATTGCCCTTTCGGAGGAAAGCAGCGTCTGCAGAAATCGGGAAGCTCGCGACAGCCTGTCTTGGCTCCATGGTCCTGGTAAGTGCAGCTGGAAGGAGCTGTCTGAAGAAGTCATCGTCTGTCGCGTGATGCTGGCTCGCAGTCCCCCCTGTTCTGTCCCTGCTTAGACTGTCCCCAACCTGCAGTCATGACCCGTCGCAGCCTGAGTCCTGAGATTTCAGTGTATTCAGACCTTACGCCGTGCTCCGGAGACCGCGAGGCATGCGCTGCCTCCCTTTGCCCAGAGCTCAGCCGGTTGCAGACGTAAAATCCTAGGCAAGGGTCCTACTCAACCCGCGAAGCTCCGACTGAACCCTAGAAGCTCATCCCTCTTAGGGTGGATGTACCCAAATAGTATAGGTAGTCCCTCTATAGGCACTTGGGGGGCCAAAGTATATGCTATTTGGGTACATGGACTCTTGGGGATCACCAAGCCAAAGAATCCCCCCAAGCTTGCAGGAGAGGATGACCAGCGACGCTGGAGCTCTGGGCCCAGAGAAAGCCACTAACAATAAATAATTACTTTACTGCTATTATAATGCCATGATACTACTATTATACTACTATTTTAATATCATAGTAAAACCATTAGAATGCCATTATAATGCTGTGATAATACGTACCATGATACGATTACTATGATAACTACTATGACTAATACTATCGTCATACTACGAGGGACGAAGGCCGAACCAGCTCACTCCGTTTCTTTGCGGCGGATGAGGCTCCCTTCGACCGCTCCTTCCGAGAAGCCCTCATCGATGTGGCCTCTCGGTCTGCAGTCGACACCATAGTCACCATAGGCCTTCAGGGCCCAACGAGCCTTGGGGATATATATCTCTCTCTCTCTCTCTCTCTCTCTCTTTGTATATATGTCTATGGATGTATATTATATATATATATATGCTCACCCCCCCTCCATGACACGCGCGGATCGTGCTTGTCATGGAGGGGATGGGACTTGAAACTCTAAAATTCCAGAATCTTTAGGGCTGACAAGTCCNNTCCAAAATCCTGGGGCCTAACAATTCCAAAATTCCAAATTTCCAAATTTTTGGGGCCTAACAATTCCAAAATTCCAAATTGCCAAATTTCCAAAATTCCATATTTCCAAAATTCCAAATTTCCAAAATTCAAAATTCTGAAATTCCAAAATTCCGAATTTCCAAAATTCCATTTTTCCAAATTTCCAAAATTCCAAATTTCTGGGGCCTAATAATTCCAAAATTCCAAAATTTTACAAAAAAGTTGAATTTTGGCGCTAGTTGCGTTTGGGGTGCGTGGGAATGTCTCCGCTGCGTTTGGGGTGCGTGGGAATTTCGGGTGTGTTTCGTGCAGCCTTGCTTCTTGGAAGTTTACTGTTCGGCTAGAACTTTTAGAACTTTT
>CAJNJA010012508.1:0-13088 GCA_905231915.1 Symbiodinium necroappetens | reverse complement strand
GTCTGCGGTTCTTCTGCATCCATGCGCCCTTCCCCCCTCCCCCGCCACATGATTCATGTCATCTACAAGTATAAACGGATCATGATGTATTCCCCCCCCCCCTCACCTTGGAACGTGACAGCCCGCTGCCGCGGGTCTGCGAAGCTCCATCCGTGTATGTGGTCCAGATGAGGAGGGAGAAGCCCCGCCCTCCCTCCCCCGCCACCCCCTGTGGAACAGGACTCGGTTTCCGTTTCTTCTGCCTCTGGAACCTTGTGTGCTGTCCGGTTAAGGAAGTGGTATTTCGTTTCTAATGGATTACACGGGCGCGCACACACACACACACACATGTGCCTGAATACGTATGGCCCGGTGTATGCATACACACACAGCCATATACATACATATCACACACACACACACACATGTGCCTGTATATGTATGGCCCGGTGTAGACATACACACACAACCATATACATACATATATGGACCATAACTTACGGCGCTGTGATTCTCCATCCGTGTGTGTGGTCCAGATGAGGAGAGAGAGCCCCCGCCCCCTCCTGTGGAGAGGACTGGGTTTCTCTATCTTCTGCCGCTGGAACCGTGTGTGCTGTCCTGTTAAGGAAGTGGTATGATCGGGTGAACTTCGTTTCTAATGGATCACACGGGCACACACGCATGCGCCTGTTTACGTATGGTCCGGTGTATACATACACGCACAAACACATACATACATACATACATACATACATGCATGCATGCATGCATGCATACATACATACAGTATGTCCTTAGATACTTCGAAACATGTTTAGATGTTGGTGTGTACACATGTACATATGTGCTTACGTAGACTCATATGACCTCTTCACATACATTTACACACACATATATACATATATACATATATATATATGTGTATATATATATATCGTTGTATATATACTTGTACAGACTATGATGTACACAAATAATCACAAATACACATCTGAGCGCTTCATATCACCTACAGACGCTCAACTCTCTATCGACGTGGGGCCGGTTAGCTGACCATGGCAGACACAGGAACCGTGGTCACCTGGGGCCATCCCCTGGAGGATGCAGACTCGGGCGCTCTTCCGGATTTGCTTCAGGATGTCCTCTGCGTCCAGGCATGCCGATTGGATGCCGGGTTCGTTGCCATAAAGGCCGACAGCGTGGTCGCGTGGGGGTTCGAGCACCCAATGCTGATGGGTGGCTTTGCTAATCCCGGCGGCAGCCGTTTCCTTCGTTGCGGTTTGCAGATTTCGCGCAATGCATGGGCCGCTGTGAGCCAAACAGGGCATCTCAGCGTGGAGTTTGGAAGATGGAATTACCGAGCCAATTTTGACATCGCGGAGGCAGACAAACTTCACGATGTGGAGCACCTACAATGTTGTGCCGAGGGCACTTTTGCAGCTATCCGAAGAGACGGCACCGTGGCGACTTTCGGTGACAAGCGGAACAAACCAGCGGTTTTCGTCGAGGAGGAATTGAAGAATGTGGTACAAGTTCAAAGCAACCGCAGCGCCTTCGCTGCAATTCGCGGTGATGGGTCGGTTGTCACATGGGGTCCAAAAAACTCTGGAGGGAACAGCGACCATGTCAAGCACCTTCTCAGCAATGTGAAGGCAATACAGGCTTCTGAGCGGGCATTTGCCGCCATTCGAGATGACGGGTCGGTCGTCGCATGGGGCCCAAAGCAGACTGGAGGCGACTCCAGTGCCGTGCAAACCCAGCTCAAGGATGTCAAGTGCATACAATCCACGGACACCGCTTTTGCTGCTATCCGCACTGACGGATCGGTTGTGACGTGGGGAGATGTGACTGCCGGTGGCTACAGCCGACATGTCTCCACACAGCTCGGGAGATCTGCAGAAGAAGATGAGGAATCGGAGCGCTTGGCAGTACTTGCGATGGTGCAAGCCTCGGCGAGTGCTCCCGCGAAGGCTACGGAAGGGCGGAAGGCCGCAAAGTCGAAAGCCAAGCCCAAGGCCGTCAGGAGGCCGAAGCCCAAAGCAAAGTCGAAGGCTAAAGCCAAGGCCAAGTCCAAGGCCAAGGCAAAGGCCAAGGCCGGATGTTTAAAGAAGCCGAGTCGACGATAGGTAGGTCAGCTTTGAGCGGGAAGAGTGATGCGGTGTCGACATACTTCTGGAGTTCCCTCTCTACAGGGGTCCTCATACCCCAAGCGTGATGTAAAGGGCCAGATACAAATTTTATTCACAACCGGTTCCCCATTATATAATATAGAAGTTCCGAAACCCCAGTCAGATCATTCAGGCTTCTAGATCAGGATCCTTGTGTTTATGTGTTATTCTGGCGGCTTGTTTGCAAGTTCCGGAATGTTTCGGGCTTAGGGTTCAGAGGTTCATCCGAAAGTAAGCCTTCGTCTCCTGACGCGGCTGATCCCCAAACATCTCCCAAACTCGGCTTCAAACTTCTGCACACTGAGGCTTGCAATGCTAAGCCTGGAGCTGCAAACCCTTGGGTTGAGGGTTTGGGGTTACCTACCACCTTAAGTCGCCGCGAGGGGGTTTAGATGCACAACCGTCTCCGAAACAGACGTGGCCCGAACTCCACCGAAACTGAGCAACCCAACATAGACCGTCTTAGATCCGATAGTAGGTCATTTTTTGTGAGGACCCCTACATGAGCTGCCCCTAACTATTCTTAAAACATACGGGCTAGGAGATAATGCAGCATCCAAAGCGATCGAGTGTGGTAGCGGCTGGATGGCCTTCTTCTGGCTCTTCGCTACCACCTTCGCCTTTTATGCTTCATCTAACAAGGACACTAAAAGCTTAACTTTGGAGCGGTTCAGAAGGCTATACCGAGACTGCCAAGTTGGCTTTTGGTATCTAATTTCGGTGCTGAAACATCTAAGCTTTCGACTTCAAGACGGCAGCTTCCGGCGCTCCCTACAACCCTACCCCCCCTCAAACCCCTTAGACCCTAAACCCCTCAAGCCCCTAAACCCTGAACCCCACTGCCTCGAACCTCTAAGCCAGAGCTTCTGCGAGTGGCTTCTCCGGCTTGCCCTTTTCTCGGAATGGAGTTTCAAGAAATAGTTGGTTTTCGTCTAGAAGACTCCTTATGAGAGGAGGCTTACAATAAGGTACCCCCACCAAACTCCGAAATCTTCTACAATCCGACCCTCGCAGACGCCTGCTCGAGCCATGCGGCAGCAGGGCAGTATTCACAGGTTCTATTTAGTGGAGACCCAGGGTGACCCTAAACCCCTAAACCCTTAAAACCCTAAAAACCTTAAAATCCCTGAAAAACCTTAAAAACCCTAAACCCTTAAAATCCTAAAAACCTTAAAATCCTAAAAACCTTAAAATCCCTGAAAAACCCTAACCCCCAAAACCCCTAAAAGAGCCAGCGGAGTCGAGCTGAGCTCGAGCCGATCCGCCATGGCAGCTCAGGCACGTGGGGTAGTTCTCTTACTAGATAGTTAGGATTTAGGGTTTAGGAGTTTAGGGATTTGGGGTTAGGGGTTTAGGGGTTTAGGGTTTAGGGTTTTAGGGTTTAGGGGTTTAGGAGTTTAGGGGTTAGGGGTTTAGGATTTAGGGTTTAGGAGTTTAGGGATTAGGGGTTAGGGGTTCAGGGTCTAGGGGTTTAGGGTTTAAGGTTTAGGGGGTTTAGGGTTTAGGGGTTCAGGGTTTAAAAGAGCTGGACGAAAGGAGTTCAGGAAGTTCATCGTGAAAGGACCGGTTCGCTGAAGAACCTAAAGCAACTCGGGTTTAGGCTTTAGGCTTTAGGGGTTTAGAGGTTTAGGGCATAACCCTAAGCCCTAAACCCTAAGACGGTCCAAACCCTCCAGGCGGTTTTGGGTGTCTTGCGCGCCCTGCGCCCTTCA
Organism: Symbiodinium necroappetens; assembly: GCA_905231915.1. Classification (NCBI taxonomy): domain Eukaryota; class Dinophyceae; order Suessiales; family Symbiodiniaceae; genus Symbiodinium; species Symbiodinium necroappetens. The sequence goes on along the minus strand of CAJNJA010012508.1, from coordinate 9,229 downwards.
CTGCAACCGTATCTTTGAAGTCATCTTCAGGAATTCCTGTGACCTACAGAGGCCATGCAAAGCCTCACTAAGAAACCGGTTCTGGAAGACTTCCAGGCACCACAACCCGGAGACTCGAAGGTTCCAGGAAGAACCCGAAAACTCGTAGGGTCTAGGATTCTGAGTCTTGCGGTTATACTCTCGGGTGGTTGGAGCTATGCTTTTGTGCCGCATGGCTCAGTGTGTAGGGCTCAGAGTTAAGAGTTCAAAAAAGTAGGTCTCTTGCATAAGGTCCGCAGGAAATTCATGAAGGCGATTTTTGGAAGCCCACAGACAGTTTTCGGCTCGGGTTGTGGATTCAAGATTTCCAGGTTTCGGGTTTGGTTCTGGAAGGTTTCTGGATCAGGATCGCTCTTTTCAAAGGGACCCTGACTTAGAGAACTACCCATAGCCGGTGTTTGAGAGTTTAGGGCTGAGGAAATGGTCCTAAACTAAGGGTTTCAGGGTTTAGGGTTTAGGGTGTTTTGGGGGTCTATTGTCTATGAAGGGTTTATGATGCAATATAGAGGCCTTAACACTTAAATCGACTATTTTGGGGGCTTCCTTATTATAGTTATAGTAAAATCCTTATGATTGTTATAGTATAATATCCCCCGAAACCCTGTGCTTCGGACCGCCTCATGGCGGCATCACACCCCCAGAACCCTATTCTAATTATCAAGGCCCCTGCATGATCACCATCCAGCTGCCCAGTATGAGTGTAGAATTGTGTGAATAGGCGGGGAGGGAACCCCGAAGAAGAGACCATATATCGTCAGGGTTTAAGGTTTTGGTTTTAGGGTTTAGGGCGTTTAGGGTTCTTCACTCATAACGGACTCCCCCATGCGGCACTCGAAACACTACTGCTCTGCAGGCCGGAGCGTCAGTCCACATCCGGATAAACTTGCTGAGTGGAAATCACATGGATATCGAAGTTACCTGGCTTTATCCGACGTGAGTGAGGCTTAGGGCGGGGTTTGATGGCCCAGGATTCTGGGTCCGAGGGCGCAGGGCTTAGAAACCGATGGACCCGGTCATCGCGGTTGTTCGTAATGCCTGGTACAGGAAGAAGGCGCTTCCCTTGCATCGGTAACGTTGCGAACCCCAAGAAGCTGTCGAGTGGCAACGTGTGAGCCTGAAGCCCCGAATGAGTAGACCTTGACCCCAAAACAAAAGCTGGAACCCCAAATCCCGATTCCTAATAGCTCCGTACTATTTTGGAGACCGAAAAAGGGGCCCTGATTTAGAGAACTACCCATGCGGATGCAAGATCAATCGGCCGTGAGACCCACTCAGTCTTCGGGTGGGGCAAACAAAGCGAAACCTGTTCGGTCCAAACGGCATGTCATGGGAGAATCTAAGCTATGCATGCATGCTTATGTATCATGCTTATGTATGTATGCATATATATATATACACATGATATTTGTATGTAGAAAGAGGGAGACAGAGAGATGCATGAGATGCAGACATGGAGAAACACATGTGAGCACGTATGCGCACGGGCAATTTCTCACATGCGTGTGTGCATGTGTGCACATATGTGTAGACACACAGATGCATACATGCATGTTGGAATGAGTGTATGTAGGCAGGAAGGCAGGCAGGTAGGTAGGTATGCATGCATGTCTGTATGTGCATTCTGCATTTGCGTACATATGTATGTATGTATGTATGTATGTATGTATGTATGTATGCATGTATGCATGTATGCATGTAGTATGCATGCATGCACGTATGTATGTATGTATGTATGCATGTATGTATGTATGTATGCAAAATGTATGGATGCATGCATGTGTGTGTGTGTGCGCGCAGGAGCATGTGTGAGCAACGCAGCACAACCTCGTTTTGGCTGTGCATCTTGTGTGCAGCTAAGTGTGTGCCAAAAGGCGTTCGCTCTATGACGGAAACGTATGTAATGTACTGTAATGTATGTACGTATGTATGAATATAGGTATGAATGTGCATGTGTGTATTTTTATAATGTATATGCGTATACATATATACATACAGACAGTTTTGGACATATACAGGTATGTGTGTGTATATACATATATATATATACATATATATATACATATATATATATACACATATATATATATATTTTCCTACATATCGCTCTCTCTCTCTCTCTGTCTTGGTTACTCGCATTACTTTAGTATCGTGCTGTGAGCGTTAGAAACTGTGCATGGCGAGGATGTCCGATGATGTCTGATTATTTTTCGAGTTTTCACATTCGGTGCTCGGACTTATGCAGTTGACGTTTCACTTCGTGGGCTTTCCGGCTGGCGAAGAAACTATGGATGTTTTGGAATAAAATCAGGGCTTGCATTACCCCCAAGACATATCCCCTTAAACGCTTCTTTTAGAGCTTCCAGCACCCCGCCTGGCGTTTTGTTTTTTGGCATCGGCTCAGGTGGTGCCAGACATGTCAGTGGAGAGGCTGCGCCTAGATTGCAGCAAGTTTGTCAAGGTTCAGACATGTGGTTCAGGGTTCAGGTACCCAAAATCCTAAAGCCGGCACCCTGACCATGATCGATGTGCAGATTCAGTCTCGGCCTAAGAAAGTGCGAACTAGTGCATGCCGCATGCTTCCGTCTCTTTATGCCATGGTTCGAGAACACGGTTTAGGGCTTCTTGGTTAGAGCAAGGTTTGAGCGGCAAGCCGGGTTTCTTGGTTAGAGCAAGTTTTGAGCTGCAAGCCGACCTGGTTGGCAGTGACTGTTCCTTACTGGAGTTATCTCGCGATCTGCCTTTCCCTGAGGAGGGTGACGGCGGAGAATGCCTTCGAAATCGATGGTGTCCTGTCCGAAACTGTCTTTTTCGTGGAAGCTGTTGCAAGCCACGAAGAGATCTTAAAGGTTGAGAGAGCACGTTGGAACCTCATTGAGAAGCGCCTCGTTCCAAACCCGCCAGGGTGCGCAGAGCTCCGTCCAACAAGCTTCGGGTCCTACGGCATAAGTCTCCCTGTAACGAAGCTTTGCTACACCGCTACGATGGATCTTTGACAGAAACGAACCTCGAACCCCAAACACTGCAATAGCGACGAGACTGAAGAAAGTCGTTCCAACAGAAGGTTCGGCCACCAAAGCCACGAAACGAAATGCCCACAGCAGGCGATGGTCAAAGGTGTCAACACAACGGGCGGTAAGATCGGCACCAGAGTGGGAAGCAGAGAAAGAGAAACCATGCCAAACCCTCAAACCCACACCCTACACAGTTGGTTAGGGCTTTGCAGCAGCAGCAGTGGTGACGACGGAAGCCAGCAGAAGCAGCAGCAGCAGCAGCAGCAGCAGTGGCGACGACAGAACAGCCACAGCTGCCACGGACGAAAGCAGCTGCAGCAGCAGCAGCAGAAGCAGCAGCAGCCACAACAACAACAACAACAGCAGCAACAGCAACAGCAACAGCAACAGCAACAGCAACAGCAACAGCAACACCACCACCAGCAGCAAAAGCAAACACAACCGCAACAACGACGACGATGACCACAAAAGGCCAGCCATGGTAAACAAACTGCTGCTGCAGGCACCACAGCAATAGCTCAAACAGAAGCAGCGACAGCAACACCAGCCAAACGCGAAGGGTCCTGTTCCGTCGTGCAGACCGAGAATTTTAGTCCATTCGCCCTGCTGGCCCGGCAGAGCCGTGAACCGTGAATTCTAAAGAAGACAACTTGCAGGATTCCGGGACTAAGTAAGCCAAACCCTAAACCCCAAAGCACAAAGGTTGAAAATCCGAAAGCCCGAAGTAGGGTAATCTACTTAAAAGATACCTAAAAGGTCTCCTGATCCTTCAATCACGGCTAGGGGCCTAGGGGTTTCTTATAGCAGTTGCTCGCGGCTACATGAACGGAACCCGACCCCCCCGACGGCCGGCAGGGTAATGGTATCAAGGTGGTTCTGTCAGGGCTAAGTGACGCATGGTGCTTTGAGATTGAATGTTCTGCGAAGGTTGCATACCGCAGGGGCACCAGCTCATCTTTCCACTACTCGTGCGCACGCTTCCTCTCAATTTGGACCTGACCAGCACCGTCGTGGAGGCGCTCTGTTTTACGAGAGCCTGTCGTTGCAAGCTGGTAGCACATTGGAGCTGTTTTGAATCAGGATACCCTTCAAAGCATTGATGTTAAGAGCGGTTTAGGATGCAAGGGACCCGTAGATTCCAGAATTTAGGACCGCCCCACAGGTTGCTGGATGCAGGCCACGAAACTTGCAACTTTTGTTCCAGATTCCAGATATTGCTTCCAGATTCCAGATATTACTTCCTCAATCTAGCTCCCAAATTCTCTCTAGACTCTGAACTGTCAGGATGTTTCATTGGGCTTTGCTGTTCGGCGTTAAGGAAATGAAAGCTGTGACCTCGGAGAACAGGAACCCCAAAAGAAGGCAGGTTATGAAGTGCCCGAAAGGCCATGTGAATAGTTCGCTAAACGGGTCCTTTTTTGGGATCCTTTTACTAGGTTCCCCGGTAATACCCTTTTGCCCTTTTTTTGGTTTTGGGGGTCCCTTCTTAAACCCCAAAGAGCAGGAAAAAGGCTGCCCTTGTTGTTAGGGGTCTACTGGGGGACCTAGTTTAAATAAGGGTTTAGGGTTTATGCTGGAGACCTAAAAAGGGACCCCAACTTAGAAAACTACCCATGTAAACATCCGACTCGCAGAAATGTCCTGGAGCTGCCCCCAGCACCCCTCAAGGATCCTGACGTCGGATCTGTCCCCTAAATCCCTAAAGCGCTAAACCCTAAACTCATTAAACCCCTAAACCCCTAACGCCTAAACCCTAAAACCCCTAAAACCCTTAAACCCCTAAACCCTAAACCCCTAAACCCCTAAAACCCTTAAACCCTAGACCCCGAGGCCCCCACCAGGAACATGAGAGCATGGAAAGCCTGAACCCAGAATCCTGGCCCTGGTGGCAGAAATCCCTGAACCTCAAGGCACCCCCAGCCTTAGTGCCTCTTTGACATGATCATTAGGGTTAAGGGTTTAGGATTATTTAGAAATTGTGTTTCCTTTTATGGTTCTAAGGGCTCTGAAGCCACCTCCCCCCGCTAAAAAAACCAGGGTAGAGAGCACCTGCAACTAAAGCGTTGCATCCGCCAGGCTGGGCTGACAGATGCCGACCTTTCAGCAATCATCCAGAAGCCACGGACTTTCTGGAACAATGGTGCAATAAGGCTCCTCGGATTTCTTGCTTAATATGGGGGGCCTGAATGATTACCAATACCATTTTGGGGGGTTCCGCATTATATCTGTAATATAATATACCCGAGAAACCTATTCTAATTGTTGAGGCCCCTACAGTAGGCAGGGTGCTTTCGAGGCGTTGGATTGTTCTGGAGGGTTTTGGGTGGTTGTTAGGGCAGCGGGTGTTGTGGTGTGTGGCTTTCGGTGCCCTCGCTGCAAATTTTGAGGGTTTAGGGTTTAGGGTTCAGGCTTTATATTGAATGATACTAGCTAGGGTGAAAATCCCTCAAAGGTTGAAGCCTGTCGTGACTTTTTCAGGACTGCTCGAATGCTTCAGCCGCAACATTTATCAAATTGATAGTACTGTGGTCCAACTTTCAACATACTTCTGTAAATTTCTCGGATGTAGAGCCTTCATGCAGTCAGTACTCTCTTGCGCCACATACCGTCACATACCCCGAGAAAACAGCCCCTTGTTGGCATCCTGTAAACACTTAGTAGCTGAATGAGTACACTTTAAGCTTTTTGGGATAAACCCTAAACCCTAAACCGTATCCCTTATTTATAGAACTGAAAGTGCACACTTTTTTGTGCTTATGAACTCAGCAGTTGCATGCACAGGGACCTGCTCTCTGGGACCCAGCTGCAGCACAACCGTATACTATAGAAGCTTAAATGAATACCAATACGGCTGTTAGGATTCCTTATTATAATAGTACTATAAAGGAGCCCAGAACCCTATTCTAATCATTAAGGCCCCTACATTAACCCTAGCCCCGAAACTTTTCGCCATGCAATGAGCGAGCAGGTTGTCAACGCTCTAGGTCTACCTTCCGCACTGAATTCACTGCTTTGCAGGGCCATCAACAACCAGGCGGTCTGCTCGCGGAGATGTGATTGCTTACAGCTGTGAACATAGTAGGCAAGAATACGACAGCACACCTCGGCAAGTTGTCAACAGAGGCTTTGGGTCCAGGGTTGCGAGTTTGAAAGGAAACCCAAAAAACTAAATTTGCTCAAGGGGGTGGTCCCTTTTCAGCCCCATGTGAGGTGGAATGTGAAGCTCCGGGCAGATGGCGTACTGGAACTACCAGGCCCTCGCCCTTGCTTGATGATGATCCTCGGCTCAGATTTCTGTGCATGCGAGACGACTAGTTAAAGTCGTCTTCGTAGTAGTAGCATGTCTATTCTAGCCGCAGACACTGAACATATGTATGTTCCGTAATGGCCCAAATCTTCGCGTTTAAAAGTTTAGGCTGTCAAATCTTTTGATGGTCGTCTGACTGTCCATAGAGAAACTTGTTTCAGCAGGCTTGATGCCGCTTTTGTTCCTTCCACGGTTTTGATGGGAAAACTGCCGCCCATAAAAAAGCTAAGCCAGCTAATGCTCTGGCTCTTGAACGAGAAACCCGATGATTTTGTCCTCCAATGCCGCGCTTTCGCAGAGGAAGTGATGCTCTTCGTAGGAACCGAAGACCAGTCCGTTCCGCAGGAACGGGAGTCGTAACAGCATTGAGTGTTTTCGTGCCATAGAAGCACTCAAGCACCATGTAGGAACACAACCTGATTCACTCACATTTTCTGATGTTGCACGACTCTCAGCCTCACCCAGCTGTCTTTCAGGTTTCGATTACACTCCAGTGAACATCTGAACTCTGTCTCTCTGCCTGAAGAGCCTTCTCCGAGTTTGGGCCTAAGCGCCCAAGCTGCAAATGTACGGTGCAGGAACCCGTTCACAGCCAGTCAGTACTATGGAAGAGCAACGTCCACCGGAGTTACGAGGAGATACTGGCAATGTTCTACAAATCATCGTTAAGGTAAATCATCGTAAGGTTCAGGATGGCATGAGCCCAGGGGGTCACGAGCGGAGATGATTAGCCACCCAACTCGGAGCCGTCAATCTGACTCAAGACCGAGGAGGGTGAAGGACGTTCTCCTGAATACATTGTCCATTGCAGCTCTGATGGAGGACGCGGGGAGAACTACACCCGAAAGTTATTCTATGGTTTTACACTACTAGTCGCTACATTACACTACTTTTCATCATTACAAGCCCAGGGAGCCCAAGACTCAGCTACCAGGAGTATCCTTTAGATGCTGGAGGGAACCCTGGGTCCGATGCAAGATGTATTGCCTAGCATAGGGGCCTTAGTAATTAGCTGTACTATTTTTGGTGGCTCCTTTTTATAGCTATAGTATAGTATACCCCCAAACCCTACTCTAATTATTAAGGCCCCTACATTAGTTGGGTTCAGGGTTTTAGAAATAGTTCAGAGGGTCTAGACTGCCACGAAGCATCTCAAACAGTAGTGCTTGCCCAAGTCTACAATCATTGGAATAATGGGGTCGGAATTAATTACCGATACTATTCCCTAGGGTTCCTTAAGATAGTTACAGTCTAACATACCCCAAAACCCTATTCATTCTAATTATTAAGGCTCCTACACTCTAATCGTCATGGTCTTTGCCATCGTCCTCGTCATACGAACCTGCAGTCTGCGCGTGTCCCTTTTTGGGGGTCCTGCAAGGGGTTCTTTAGGGCCTCCTTTAAGGCTTCCTTCACGGGGCTCCCTTGGCATTTCAGAGCTTGGGGTTTTAGGTAATTACGTGGATCCTCGAGGCTTATTATTAGGTTCACCGGTATTAGTACCAGAGTCAAGTTGTAGCACTGGCAAGGAAGCCCGAAGCAGTGCTTCCCAGGATCGTCACCATCATGACTCTCATACCTTGCTTCACCGAGACGTCAGCTTTCATCAAAATAGCCATGACTAGTTCCTAAACCCTAAACCCTGTAGCATGTAGTCCTTGGACGGCAGTAGCGTCGCCCAAGCAGGAGTAAGAAACGACTCGCAGCACAGATAAACTCGGAAAGTAAGCCAGCAGGCCGCTAGGATGGCATTGCTACGGTTTAGGGTGTAGGGTTTAGGGCCAAAGTAACCCTACCCTAGTACAACTTGCAAGCCATCTAGGCGAAGACGATGCCAGCGCCATATGAGCTCTGTAGAAATATAGTCCCCGTCTGGTAGCAGAGGTGCGACGCAACAGCTATATGGCAACATAACCCTATACCCCCAAACCCTAAACCCACCCAAACCCTAAACCCTAAACCCGACAAGAGGTGGCAACTCTTCGCACTTCAACTCCAACCATCGACTCTAAACTACACCCGAAGCCCCAAAAACTTTTCTCTAAACTCTAAGCGCCAAGAACTATAAGCCGTAAGCCCAATAGAAACTCCAAGCAGCCTCAGCCGGCGCCAGGAGCCATGTGGTCGTCATCAAGAGCGCTCCCCATCACAAGAGGACGTTTGCAGACGTTTGCGGTTTCGGGCTAGGGGATTCGGGTCATAAGGTTTATGCAGGGTTTTGGGTTATAGGGTTTTGGGTTTAGGGTTTAGGTTTTTGAGCTTGAACAGGGGGGGGGTGAGTGGGCTCAGGGCTTCTACGGGGTTCTTGAAGTTGTGTTGGCTCCTTTCAGGACTTCATAGTGTTTTGATGGCTTAGATTCAGGCCCTCGGGGGCTCATCTGGGATTTCGCAAGTCGACAGATGATGAAGTCGGAAGTGCATATCGGCCTAAACCTGCACCCTAAACCCCATGGTTTTGGAGTTGGGATGGGTGGCAATCCCCGACCCCAGGATTCAGATTCAGGCACTTCCTTCTTGGATTGACACTTGCAGGGTTCACTTCAGTTTAGAGGTTTTAGGGTTTCCCGAAACCCCACTTGTCTATACCAGGTTCTTGAAGCTTGGTGTCTTTTTGCTGCTCCATGTCTTTTGTCTTGTGCTTGTTGTGACCAGGACCAACTTCAACAACGACATCTGCGCCTGGACAGGAGCACCGCGCCATGCCTGCGACGCAACCTGCAAGACTAAACCCAAGTCCGTCAGTCCGGTTCCCTGGACCGGTTTAGGGTTTAGGGTTTAGGGTTGGACCCTCTAAAACCTCCCCTTATTTTAGGGATCCTTCTTGTGGTTTTGTTTACAAGAGCCCTTAAACAACGTTCCGACGTGCTGTTCA
>CAJNJA010012506.1:238-13088 GCA_905231915.1 Symbiodinium necroappetens | reverse complement strand
GTTATTCCTAGGGTTCTACCTATGGGTCTTGGATGGGTTGAAGGTTGAGGTATAGGTTGTTATGGTTTGGGGTGCTAGGGGGGGGTGCATGGTTAGAAAATGGAAATGGTCATTGCTAGCTTAAAGCCCAGTATTTCCCTAGCAAAGTTACAGTTAATCGTGATGATGACGACCAACGCAAAGATAGACCATATCGCCATAATCGAAATCCCATTCTGTAGCAAGGACAGCACAGCAGCAAGAGTAGTGAGCAGTAGTAGCCGTCGTCGCCGTCGTCGCGGTCGTCATCGACGACGACTGCACCTTTGTCTTGCCGTGATGGCCCGCAAGGCGGCAACGACAACGATCACTTGCACTACGAACAACTAAATATGCTTTTGATGTTGAGAAGACTACCACAAGGGTTACAGAAAGGCTTACGTCTCGGGGTTCTACAACGCTCGTTTTCGTAGGGGGTGTAACAATTCTACACTCCAAACCCTCTACCTCATGCCTCAGAAGACTGGTCGATCGGCCAGGGGCAAGGCCGTGGGGCAAAGCCCGTGCCGGACGTTGTGCAGCAGCTCATGCAGGTGTGTGAAAGTAGCCAGGAAGATGCGGACGGGTTTAGGGCTTAGGGGGGTGCTTTAAGGGTCTTTGGAGGTTTCGCTTTGGTGGTGGTGGTGGTGGTGGTAGTAGTAGCAGTAGCAGCAGCAGCAGCAGCAGCAGTAGTAGTAGTAGTAGCAGCAGTAGTGCAGCACTTAAGCTTTATCCTTGTTGGGCATGCAGAATCTGACGATAATCACTGCAAGGTCCGACCGGATAGACATTCAGAGGACCCTATGCAGCGGTGGATCTAGGATTTGCTTTCAGGGCTCAGATTTTCCGTTTCAGGGTTTGGGGTTTCAGAGTTTAGCTTGCAAGGATTCGGTGTGTGTGTGTGTGTGTTTGCTTTGTTGGGAGTGGGAACGTCGGACCACTTTTGGCAACAGGTCCTGGTTTTTCTGCGGTTTGCGTGATGGATGGGTCTTGGTAAGGGTTGCCCTTGGCGAATATGGGAGTTTCTGAAAGGGGACTCCATATGTAGCTATCCCTATGTGGTAGGATCCGAGTTCCAAAGACCTCTTGGAAGAGCGCCCCACGACCCTCAGGTGGCTGGCAAGCAGGTCTGCAAGAACCTCCAGGCCACCGCCGCAAAGGACTTCGCCGACAATCGGCGGCTTCTGCTCAAAGACTTTTCAAGGACCCTCGGCTCCGCTTGGAGACCTTCGGAACTTTTGTGGTTGAGGGAAAGGTAGCGGTATGATTTATAGGGCCTGGTTGAACTGTTCTATGGCCCATTCGTGGGCGTGAGGATTGCGATGAATTCAGAGAGTCTTAGCCCGCCAAGGTCTGACACCCGCGATTTTCCGCTCAGAATAAAACCTTACTTAGCCAACGGTAGAACTTTAAACTTTTTGGCCTTATGTATCTAGTCTATATTAGAAAATTTTTTGGGGCCGGTTGTTGAATAAGGCAGAAACACTATTGACCACTGCAGGGTCTAGGCTTTCGGGTGTAGACGGTTTAGGATTCCAGGTTTGACAGGTCCTGAAATCAGCCGCACCCGTGTTCTTACAGATAGAACGCCACTCCAATCTGGTTCTGGTATTCTGCAAAGCACCCTCCCTCCCAACCTTAGGCCCAAAGGCCTAAGACAGGAACACCGAAAGCAACCTCTGGATTTCCAAGGGCGGCACCCTAGCCTCCCTGAATCCCAAGAGCCGAACGCGTAAAATCACTCAACCTTGAATTGCCAAGCTCCTAAAGCGCTACTAAACCCTGAGCTCGACACCTCCGAAGCCTGCCAAAGCGAAACCTCTCATCCCTAACCCTCTAAATCCTTTAAACCCGAATTAGGACCCTCGTGTCCCCAAACTGAGGTCTGTGAATCCCGGTCTGCTGGGTCCGGCAGCCTGCATGGTGCAGTGGGGAAACCTGTCACTTGGCTCTCTGAAGACAGATCAGATGAAGGCGCTTGTGCCAGGATTCCAGGTATTTGCGGTGCCCTTTTTGGGGGGATTTTGGGCGTTTAAGGTCCAGAATCAGGATCTTACTCGTACTTATGAGGTCAGTGTTTCGGGTTTTAGGGGATCTTATTCGCTTAAGAGCTACATATAGGGGTTACTATATATAGGGGTTATATTAGGGTTCTTTATTGAGGGCTTTGGGTGTTGGGTTTTGGGTGTTTGCACGGTGCTTCTGGGATTCAGGGTTTGGTTTCGGGGGCGGGCTTTAGGGCTTCGGTTGGAGAAGGCTTTGGGCATTGGGTCGGGCGTGTCAGTTTCGGGCTTTGCGTACGGCACAGCGAGCCAGACCCCGTCAAGGACGCAACACTTGGAGCCCTTGCACAAGGCGGCAGTATTTTAACTTATGGCCCGAAAGCCCAAAGCGCTCGGCCATAAACCCTAAACCATATACCATTCCGCGATACTTCTTTGGTCCCTGGCAGGGTCTGTAATTTCAATGTCAAGGCAGCGAAGAGCCATAACCATGGTGTTACTGAGGACAAGTGGAATGAAGATGATGATGCTGCTGATGATGGAGGATGAGTTTCAGATTGAGGACGATGACGGATCGTGAAGGATAGTACGGCAAGCAGCAGCATCGCCCATAGTTCAACTCGAAAGCTACCGGTTTGAGTGATGGTGGTGATGATGATGAGCTTCGGACCTTCAGTCTGGGGCTATCGGGTCGTTAGCCCAGGCACTCGCCTGCTGCACAAGTGACCTTCACCCGGATGAGCATGACCATCGAGGTGCGTCCGGGACAGAGCTTTGAGCTTCCCTGGGGCTGCCTGGAGCTTCCGGAAGCTTCTGGGCCTTTACGGCGTAGGGCTCTGTGGGGGCTTTTGCGAGGCTTCACGGGGAATTGGCTGTTTGGCTGAGGCTCCATTGAGAAGGAAGCTTGAATGTGGACATGGCCCCTACACCCCAACAGTTGTCGAGGTTCTGCTGCCAGGGCAGTCGCAGCCTTCCCAGCCCTGCTGGCCTATCACCTTCAGCGTGGACATGGCGGCGGCCTGCATCCTTTGCTCCATGCCTGGCGGAATGAGCCGGGAAGTCGGAAGCCTGGAGGAAGCGTTGAAGATCACGCCGTCGGAGGCTTCGTTCGTGCAGGAGCCCTCAAAGGACTTCGTGGGGAGCCTTCAGAAGCTCCTCCACACGCCGCCGAGTTTCCGGGAGCCGCAAGATGCCAAGGAGAGAAAGGCAGCGGGCAGTGCGAGCAAAGCGAAGAGCCAGGGCCAGGAGGCGACCTACACGAAGCGGGTCACCCGAAGCATGAGCCTGGCGGCCTCCAACATCGCAGCTGCGGCCAAGAAGGCCATGGAGGCAACGATCCCAGCCCGACGCAGTCGCAGTGCTCCCGGCTGCCCAAAGCCTCCGACGACTCCGGTTGCCAACGTTGCCAGCCCGGTGAGGGGCGCATCCCTTCAGAAGTCCGCCACGCAGCCGCAGACAAGCCCATCCTCACAAGATGCTTCAGAGCAAGCAGAGCAAGTAAAAGGTCAGCAGAGCTCGGCGCCTGCTCGCAATGCACGAAGCCGAAGTCCAGTGCCAGCACAGCAAGCAACGAAGGCAAAGCTCCCGGCCAAGGCAGGTGCCACCTCGCCAGCTGAGTCTCTCAAGACCGCCGAGGCTGGTGAGAAAAATCCGAAGCAAACGCCGCAGCAAGCCAAGCCGCAGAAGAAAGACTCCAGGGCCACCCCCAAATCCAGCACCTCGTTGCCCCCACCTCGGCGACGCAGTCCCTCGCCTTCGATGCGGAAGCAAGGCGAGGAAGCAGATGAGGCAGGAGCTGCTCCCCCTATGCCGGACCCGATGCCAGCACAGCAAGGCACCACCGAGAATCCAAAGCCCCCTGCAAGCAAAGGTGCGCGGTCGCCAGTGCCTACCCCTGAGAGCAAGCAGGGGAAAGACGCGCAGAAGAAGCAGAAGCAGACCAACCCGAAATCTACCAGCAAGTTGAGGACACCCAGCACATCCCTGCCTCCACCTCGACGACGCAGCCCGTCGCCATCAACTCAAGCTACCAATGCGTCAGGTGCGGCCGACACGGCACAGCAAGCCCCCACTCCACGAGCGCCGAGCAAGGGAAGCGATCATGCACAAGACAGTCAGCAGAAGCAAGCTGCCAGCGCCAAAGCAGCATCCAGCGCGAAGTTGAGGACACCCAGCTCCTCGCTTCCCCTTGACCGACGCAGCCCGTCGCCTTCAACGTCCAAGCAAGGCCTTGATCCGTCCGGCACAGCGCCCGATGCAGGACGAGCACGGCGAAGTCCTGTACCTGAAGAGCAAAAGCAAGGGTCGGAGGCAAGGGGAGACTCCACAGCACCCACGAAGTTCAGTTGCCTGGCGGAAGCTGCGAGTGCCGCACTTGCAAGAAGGAGCCCCTCCCCTGCAATGCAGCGTTTGGCAGAGAAGGTTGCTGTGAATTCAGAAAGGGCTCCTCGCGCACGCAGCCGATCTCCACTGTCCAAGTGGCAGGGCGCTGCTGAGGAGAACTCGAAAACCAAATCACCAGCACCTGCGCCGTCGCAGCTGGGCAGCACAGGGCAAAGTGGCCAGCCGAAGCCACAGCAAAAGCCAGGCGCCAAAAGAGCTTCTGGTAACGAGACTCCGATGCCAGCTTCCCGGCGCAGCCCATCACCCGCGGCACGCGGGGAGAAAGATGCAGCCAAGCGCAAGCGAAGCCCTTTGCCTGCTGCAGAGAATATGCGCAGCGACAACTCCGACAGGATCGTGCATGAAGGAATTGCTGCTCTACTGCAGGCCACGCAGGCAATGCCAAAGGCAACGAGTGACAACGCCACGGAACAGCGTTGGGATCAGCCTCCCAAAAGGGAGTTGCCGTCGCCAGGACGAAGTCGCACTCCGAGGCGCTCCGTTTCAGTGAGCCCAAGGAGGCTTCAACTTTCAGATGCAAGCCATGTCGCGATCAGGCCTGTCTTAAGCACGCCTTGTTTTTTGTTGTACTGGTTTTCGTAATCGATAGTCTATAGTCTTCAGACTCAGAGGGAACACAAGGGCTATGTAGAAGCTTAGGGTGCTCGACGGAACAGCCCAGGCGAGTGAGGCGGCCGACCTGGGAATCATGCACCCGGAGTCGCTCAGGAAGCTCTGCATCGAGCGAGGGCTCTCCTCCACGGGGCTCCGGACGCAGCTGATTTCCCGATTGCTGATCCAGAGCATGACCAAGAAGTTTGAAGACAGGGAATCGGTTAGGTCTGGGACTGGGAGCCCGACCTTTGCACCTTTCAATGCCGTCCACAAGAGTGAGCTTCAGGCTGCCTGTGACCGCCAGGGCCTTCCCAGTTCGGGCAGTTGCAACGACTTGTTGTACCGGCTCCGAGAGCAGCGGCAGCAGAGGGACACGACGTCTGAGAAGACGGGCTCCGGAGGCAGACCGCGGCCAGTTCGCGGGCTCTCCGTGCCGCCGACCATGCAGGCCAGGCCCGTACCCCTCTCGCCAGCGCCAGCCAGGTGTTTTTCCACGCCGCGCCATCGAATCCGAAGCAAAAGTCCCGCGCCAGCAGCCTGCACAAGCACACCCGCACGGCGCATCCGTGGCAAGAGTCTGGATCCAGCCAGGTCCCTTCCCAGACCCGGTGGTCCATCCACGCCAGTCCCTTCGCAGTCCCTTCCCAGGCCCAGCCCACAGGTTTTGCGCTCACGAAGCAGCGTTGCAGCCCGAGGGGGCGCGATGGTCCATTCCCTCCTCACCCTCCGTCCAGAGCAGCTTGCAAGAGAATGTAAGAAGATGTGCTTGAGTCCTCAGGGGTCGCCTCACGCAATGGCATGCCGCCTGGCAGCGGCACGCCTCCAAACGGCCTCGCCGGGCTCCAGCGCCACCGAGCTGGTGTCGCAACACTCTCCGGGCTCGGGTCAGCCTCCAAAGCCCATCCTCCGTCGTGGACGCTCTGCCTCGGTGACACGTCAGAAGCAGACCCCGTCGCGCGCGACCCCGCGCCGTCCCGCGCGCTCCCAAACTCGATCTCCCGCCCGCTCCCGCTCCCATGCCAGGTCCCTGCTTTGCGCTCTGCCCGGAGCCAAGCGCAGCGACTCCCCGCCCTCCACGCCGCCCCGACGCAGCGCACCAAGGTCCCCAGTGCCCTCCACTGGCTCGAAGCTGCCGCGGGAGATGAGGAGTCCGAGTAACAAGAGTGTTGGAAAGGCAGCCAAGGCGAATTCTACACGCAGCCGGACCCCAGCAAGGACCACCCCAAAACGAACGCCCCACCGCTGCGGCGGCGGCTGCCATGCAAACACGAAGGCAGGTCTACCCTGCCAAAGATCGGGTAAGATCCGTCCGGCCCAGGCACTCTTCTACTATTGCCACATGCATGCCCCTTTGTGGAGAGTCCACGAGCGCTGAATGTGAGCCCGGAATTGCAACCTCTCTCGTGCAACGTAGTCTTGTGCTTCTTGTGATTTAGCAGACTTTGCATCTCGACTCTCAACGTGACAGCAAAAAGTCCCATTCCACAGGCCTGCTGCACCTCTCACTGCGCATGACCTTTCCACGATGCTTGTGATTCCTGAGCCAGAGACAGAGATCCCTTGCAATTAGTAGACACCCTATATACCCTAAACCCTGAACCCTAAAGGCCCTAAACCACTAAGCTCTCCTCGGGAGGAGTATCTCCTTCAAGAGATTTATGGCCTCGCCGACCTGGGCAAGGCCTGGCGCGGGAAGGGGGCTCAGGGAAAAGTGCGCAGAAGACTTTGACGTCCATGGAGCTTGAGAACCTATAAGGCCCTATAAACACCCACAGCATCCTAAAACCGCGACATCCCGAAGCCAGAAACCTTTGGACTTCTGAGCCCCCCCCCCCAGAAACCCAAAGCCCTCCCCGCAGTTGAAGCAGCGCCCCCAAGGCCCCAAGGCACCAAAATCAAGAAGCAACTGTCAGAGGACGACTCCCGGCATGACGAGAGCTCCCAGGGCGAGCCCTGTGCCCTGGCTGAAGTTGCCTACAAAAAAAAGGGTTCAGGGTTCAGGGTTACGATCATGTGGCTATGGCCGTAGCTTGCAATCCTGAAAGCAGCCGGTTGGGACCTGATGGGCGACATCCCTTGTGAATATAGGGGTCTTGGCTTGGTGGCACGTCAGAAAGCTTGAGCCCCAAACCCCCAAAGCCCTGAAGTCCTTGACCCGAGGCTCCCTTCCGGGGTCAGAGCATCTTGCAAAGGGCGGTTTAGGGACTTAATGGGTGTATTTACAGTAACAATAATATATAGGTTTAAGAGGGTGGCGGGTAGCTGAGAGGCAATCTTACAGTCGAGAAGGGTCGCAGTTGAAAACATCAAAACCACTCTCAAAGTCACCCCTGAAAACTTATAAGCCTTTCTAGTAACCCTTGCAACAGCAACCCTAAAACCCTAACACACTAAACCCCAAAAGCCCTAAGCCCTGACGCCCTAGGCCCCCTAATCCCCAAAGCCTAAACCCAAAAATCCCAAAGCTCTACAGCCCTAAGCTTTGCAGTATGGTACGCCCTGGCGGCGCTCAAGCTTTAAAGCCTAAAGACAGCACGAGGTGTGATCTGCCTCACAGACCCACGCACCACCGCCATCTTGCCCTGCCGGCACCTCTGCCTTTGCCAGGACGAACTGAGGGGGTTTAGGGGTTAGGGGTTCAGGGTTTGGGGGTTTAAGGCTTGAGGGTTTCGGGTATCGGCCTTAAGGGTTTAGAGGGCCTGAGGCGTCTAAGAGGGGGGCTCTGGGAGGGGTCCGTTTTGCGGTCTTAGGGTTCGGGGTTCAGATGGGCCTTGCTTGTACGATCTCTTTCAAGCGGTTTTGGATAGCATCGTTTGTAGTTGGATTACTGGTTTAAGATGGGAGATTCAGATCATGGCAGAGTCATGCAAGCTTTTGTAAGGCTGTCATTCTATAGGTGCGGGTTGCTTTTTGAATTAATGGGGAGTGCAAAATGTTTAATGATAATTACTTGTATCCCGGTCTAGTTACCGCATACCATGCCTCGCAAAGTGTTCTAACGATGGCGACGCATTGCACTCTACTAAAACTGATGGAACGATCAACATCTTGTGTAACCCCGTGAAAATCTTCATCTTACTTAATTAAGCCCTAGACCCACAACCCTAGGGCCTAACTCAGAAACCCATATTTCATGCAGTTGACAATGTTGAAAGCTTCCGAGATGGGGAGGAGTGCGCACAGCAGCTTTCCATCGGTGCTCAGGTGCAAGGACAGCTGACGGACCTGTGCTTCTTTTCCTTCAACTTAATAGCTGCATGGTTGGTTCCTTAGGGGTATGCAGGGAGTGGGAGCTTTCAAGCCTGCTATTCGAGTGCCATGACTTCGTATTTCGGTTTTTCACCCCCTGCAAAAGTAAAAAGCAGCAAGAACCTAGCCACCAACCCTGTTCTTCTTTTTTTGGGCCTTTGTCCTACATTCGACCCCCCCCCCTCCGTTCAAGTCCAAACCCCAAACCACATTTTTTCCTCGAAAGAGTCTGAGGAATCACATTTGGTTCTTCAGTAGAAGCACCAAATCCAAAGGACCTCTGACAGCAGGCCCCAGGACGTCATAACATCCCTGCATGGATGCGACGGCCAGGAGACACTTGCCCCATTTGCCGCGGCCGGATCGACAGCATCCAGGTCTTTGAGGTCAAAACCGCGTAGCCGGCCCTAAGCCCTAAACCGCACACTCTTGGGGTTTAGGGTTTAGGG
Source organism: Symbiodinium necroappetens (assembly GCA_905231915.1). Classification (NCBI taxonomy): domain Eukaryota; class Dinophyceae; order Suessiales; family Symbiodiniaceae; genus Symbiodinium; species Symbiodinium necroappetens. Next base: position 4,372 of record CAJNJA010012506.1, on the reverse strand, counting down.
ACCCGGATTTCCAAACCCTGAGCCCTTAAACCCCAAGCCCTATCCTCTGAGTTTGGGCCCTTTACCTCCTACACGAAACCTCCAAGCCTAAAGCCCGTTGTGAAAGGGCCTGAGGAGAACACACCCTCAAACCTTCAGCTCTAAACGGAAAGAAAGCAAGCCCTGGAAGGCACTTGGAAAATAGCTCTTATGCAAGGGGGCCCAAAGAGTTAGTAGCAGCAATAACCCCAGACCTTAAGGCTCTTAACCCCCAACTCCTCAACCCTACCTGCGCTCCTTAGGGTTTCCGGTTCTAGCGCTTGGGGCGCAGCTGCCGCACGACACTCGAACGGGAAGTTCCTCGAAAATCGGAGGCTTCGTTTGAGTCAGAGCCGCAGAATCCGACTACTGTGACTGAAGAACTATGGCAGCGTTTTCCGAATCCCGAGGCATGCACAGTATAAGGTATTGTCATGGTTTGGGCCCCTATACGACTTGGGCATCACGCCCCGAATCCCACATGTCCCCTAAAGTCTCATGTACCCTAAATCCCAAACCCTGACCCCCCCTCAATCCTAAACCCTAAGCCGCCATGCCACCATTTTTGCGAGCTTCCCAAGCTGTACTTCAGAGTGCGGCACGGCCCTGATGCGGAAGTCTCCCGTCGGATTTAGGCCTAAAAGGCCTTTCCGACGTGAAGTCCCGGGCAACCCTAAACCCAGATCCAAGAAGTTATGATATAGCACAGCAAAAAATAGACGTTCTTAGGACCTTATATATATATATACACACACATACATACAATATATATATATATATATGCACACACATATTACTGGCCCTTAGATGCCCTTAGATGCATGATAAGCACCAAGAAGCCAGACTCTATCTCAGCGCAACACAATCCCTGGCCTGGTTGCTGAACCCAAGAAGCCTTTGCTTCCGAAGCCTTAGGAACCGTAACATCACCGATGCGAACCTTTTGCAAAACCTCTAAAGCCCTTAGAGATTCGATGAACAGCCCGGAGCCCAAAGGCCTTAAAGCTTTAAGTGGCTTTGAGGTTCTCGAACAGTGTCCTCTTTTGCTTTTTCGACAAAACGTGAAGGAGGAGCGGGCTTAGTGACTAGGATACAAGTAGGGCAGAAAGCGGGATTTCTGCTAAGTAGGGTGCTCGAAATGACTGAGGCAGGTTTTATGTTCGGACCCTGGTGAGTGCATATCAGCTTCGTAGGAGTAGGGAAGGGTGTTGAATTCATACGAGTTCAATTTGGGAATTTGGTGAGTATGTATATCGGAGTCGTCTCGCATGAGCTACGGTGTCGGAGTGTCGGATGGTTTGCATCAGGGCGGAACGTGTGGCTGCAACTCCCCTTTCGTGGGTCTCTAGCTCCTTCGTTTCTGAAGGGCTGAGTTTATGGAGTCAAGTGCTTGGAGGTGCGTAGCCCAAAGTCCCCCCTAAAAAGCACAACCTTGCGGTTTGCTTTCGTGTCGAACGCTAGAAAGGCAGATCCACAAGTCCGCCTTGCGCATGAACTACCAAGGTCCACAGTTTGGGATTCAGGGTTTAGGGTTTAGAGAATCCAGAGCGTAGCCTTCCTCAGCCCCGAAACCCCCTGAACGCTGGAATCGCAAACCATAGCCAAACCTCTGATATAAAGAGCTGCACGCGGCCTGCGGTCGTCAAGCGCTGTTGTTGCTGTTGTTTCTTAGACTTCTTGAAGGGTGTCCTACTGGGAGCCTGAATTTCATGTGGTGCACCCATTCGCTTTTCACGAGGGAAGTGTCACGCCCCCGTTGACTTGACAGCTTGCAACTTTTTCGCTCAAGCCTTCGGTCAGGCATGTTGAAGATGACCACATGGAGGTTGTGGTGCTAAGCAGGATCCTACTAGTCACTAGTCTGGTTTAATATTATGCCTGATCATCTCTGATACTTGCGATTGAATCATGACAAAGACGCAGCGGATCTTCTTGCAAGCAGCAAGCGAGGACGAGAACACAGAATCGGAATGCAGGATGGGTTCACAACTTCGGCAGAGACGAGCTGCCCTGGACATGACACACGATGATGAGACCCTATATCCTGAGCCCTGAAACCCTGCCTGACATTTAGTCTGCTGTAGCGCATCGCCGCAGCCTGCTCGCAAATGGCCCTGAGCGGGAGGCAAGCCGAGAAACATGCGGGTCGGAATAGCTTGGGGTACGTATTTACATAGGTACCTAACACGTGTCCACTTTGGTTTATGAGGACTTCACAGATTTTTTTTATGAGGGATTTGAAATTTATTGGGGTCCGAAGAATTGTAGATAGTAACTAGCATTCTTCAGGGTTCTGTTGTGTAGATCAAGTAGATTGTACCCCAAAACCCTGCTCATCGGTGAACTTCGCAGCAAGCAGGAACATCAGCTGTAATTCTAGAAACCCTCAGCAAGTCAAGAGGGGCTCCGACAACCTTGAGGAAAGGACCTGCCAGCAACGACAGTTGCAGTGGGAAAACCCGCGGAAAACCACCGAGTCCCTCCGTTTTGACTCGAGGGAGAGGAGGCGAAACCCGATATGCTTCCACATTCCGCTGCTGTATCATGTGAGGCACCAGAGCTCGCCACCCTCCTGAGGCAGAGTACAAAACCCAATTATTGCATTCGTCGGTGCATTGTTCTGGACGCATCGCCTGCTGGCAAGCTCACCGTGGATCTGTTGAAACCGTCCTGACCAAGCTCACCAACCTAGCGGAGCATAATGCACAAGTGCCAGACAGGGCGAGGATGGGGGACGTCGGCCAGTCGCATGGCTGTGGCCTCGCCGTCCTAATGTGCTCATGTACGTATGTAAGTCCGTCTGTCGGCGTGTTTGTCCATCTGTCTGTCTGTCTGTCTGTCTGCCTGCCTGGCTGTCTGTCTGTCTGTCTGTCTCTCTGTCTCTCTGTCTCCCTGTCTGTCTCAATCTCTGTCTATATGTCTCTCCGTCTGTCTGTCTGTGTTTGTTCTTGTGGTGTAAGCACGCTAACTGAAGTTATAGTAATTATATATCCATATCCTAGTATATACACATCTTTTAGACACACGCACACAAAAGTCTTTGCATATACATATACACATACATATACATGTACATGTACATATATATATATACACATACATACATATGTATATATATATACATATATATATATACATATATATATATATGTGCACACATGTTTGTGTAGATATTGTTTATTGATGTCCATGTGCTGCCGCCTTGGTTTTGCCCGTTGCCCTGCAGGCCTGGATCCCTGGCTGGCGAGGCGTTGGGGCCAGGCGAGGGCTTCTGAGTTCGTCTACGGGTTCCTCTGAGGGCAAGAAGGCTACGATGTTTTGGAGTTCGGAGTTTAACGTCCAGATTTTTTTTCGTTTTGCGTTGGCGGGGCTTATGAAATCATAGTACGAGGTCTTGTATACTTGAAGGATACTTGTCTGAAGCATAGTCAGATGCCATGTGCGTTTCGAGCATTTTGGAATCAAGGAAGCTTCCTTGGATACTTTTCAGGAGCCCGTGTACAGGCAGGCTTCCTGGAGGAGTTGGTTTTGATTGTTTTTAAGAATGATATTGATGGTAGAGCGATGCCGACAGCAATACTCAGCTGCAGTAAGAATCGCATTTGCCAGCGGCCAAGATATTACCCTGCACTCTCTGCGTGGCTGTAATATGCCATACTTCGAAGCTTTGCTGCGCATGGGCCTTGATACCTATAGACAAGCCGAAGCCCGAGCCAAGTTCTTGAACCAGACAGCCGAAACCCTAAACCCTAACCGAAGCCCTAAGCCTCAATTCTGAATCCAAATCCAAACCTCAATCAGAGAATAGGCCCGAGGCTTGGGGTTTAGCATTCAGGGTGTTAGGGTTGGAGGTGTAGTTAGGCGTTTGGGTTTAGGACTTAAATAGGGCGTAGCTAAACCTGCCGCTCTGCACAAGCCCTCGAGCTTCTTTTCACAGAAGCTGCGGAGGGAACGAGTTGGACGATCGTACAATGCAAACTGAAACAGCCTCAAGCCCTCAACCCTCAAGCCGGAAGTCCTGAGCCCTTTAACCCCACACCGGTTGATGTTGTAAACGGCCCCCTACCACCGCCCCCACCCCTACCACCACCACCCACCACCAGCAGCACCACCACC
>CAJNJA010012505.1:0-13089 GCA_905231915.1 Symbiodinium necroappetens | reverse complement strand
TCTGTCTGTCTGTCTGTCTGCCTGCCTGCCTGCCTGCCTGCCTGCCTGCCTGCCTGCCTGCCTGCCTGCCTGCCTGGCTTGTCTGTCTGTCTGTCTGTCTGTCTGTCTGTCTGTCTGTCTCTGTCTGTGTGTGTGTCTGTCTGTGTGTGTGTGTGTTTGTGTGTGTGTGTGTGTCTGTGTGGGTGGGTGGGTGGGCGGGTGTGGGTGTGGGTGTGGGTGTGGGGTGTGGGGTGTGGGGTGTGGGTGTGGGTGGGTGGGCGGGTGTGGGTGGGTGGGTGGGGGGTTGGGTTTCAGGGTTCAGGTGCAGCAGGGCCTGTGGACTAATCCTGTAGGGGTTCAGGATTTAGGGGCTGGGGTTTAGGGTTTGGCCTAAACCCTAAATTACAGATTTTATTGTGGTCCCTAGATTTGGCTCTATAGCTTGAAGCCTCACAGTCTCTCTACTTACTTGGGGGATCATGGGACTTAGTAAGTAATTACTAGGTCACTAGGTTACTAGGAGTACCTGAATTGGGGTTCTAGTTACACGTGTAGCTACCTTATTTAGTAGCTTAGTTACGAAGTCCCATGACCCTTGCACTAATCCCAACATTCACTTCGCCTCCCGCCCATACCCATTCTTTGTTTCTAATGGTTGCTTATGCCAAACCGCTACACCCTGAAATCCAGGTAACGTGGCTGCTGAATGCAGCAATGCCAGGTGGTGGAGGCTCTATGTGCGCATTGGAAAATACAAGAACCCCCATGAATAAAGTAACGTATCACGCTACAGCCGATAATCTGGGAGTATTGGCAGCTTCCTTAATGAGAATGTGCCGTAATATGTCCATGAAAGCAGTGGAGTTTCGTTTCATTAGCACGTTGTTTCGCCCGCAGTATGGTACCTTCACAGTCCTGCAGAACCCTAAACCCTACACCCTTAAACCCTAAACCCTTAAACCGTTAACCCCAAACCCTAAACCCTTACCTTAACCCTAGACCCTGAACCCATAAACCCTAAACCCTTAAACCCTGAAACCCTCAACCCTTAACCCTAAACCCTTAAACCCCAGACCCTAAACCCTAAACCTCGCAAAAGTGTGGGATTTTGCATTACCCGCCTGCTTTGAGTGAAGGCTCTATGACTGTAGGTCTTTGGTGTTTAGGGTTTTAGTGTTTAGGGTTTAGGGTTGTAGGGTTTAGGGGTTAGGGTTTAGTGGTTTAGGGGTTCAGGGGTTTAGGGTTTTAGGGTTTAGGGTTTAGGGTTACTTTTGGGTTTTGGGCTTTAGGTTTTCGTGTTTGGGGGTTTCGGCGGGTGTCGGGTCTTGGGCTTGGGCTCGTGGCTATGTTTTTGTCAGTCTGGCCCCTTTATGATTTCACATATGGGTAGTGTTCTAAATTAGGGTTCCTTTTAAGGTCCTCTTTATAAGGGTGCCGTACTATGTTGGTGACCTAAAAAGGGACCCTAGTTTAGAGAACCACCCATATTGTCAGTATAATGTACCCGGCAAGCCTAGTCAACATGTTCACCGCTGGGTTACCCTAACTACTAGGCCAGTGCCTTCTCGAAGCTTCAACCTTATTGAGCACCCAAATTCACCTTTGACCTGCCGTAGAAACCGACCTGATCCTAAGTTGACATGGTTTGGAAAATGAGCCCGAGACCCCAACAACCGTGAACCCTAAACCCCTAAACCCAAAAACCCTAAACCCCTAAACCCTAAACCCTTAACTCTTAACCCCTTAACCCGTTAACCCCTAAACCCCTAAACCCTATACACCCTTGACGACTGCAGGACCAGCCCCGGGACCCTCTAAGGCGGACTGAAAGATGCATTCTGAGATGCAGCCCTAAACCTTAAACCCTACAACCCTACACCCTAAACCCCAAGCCCTAAACCCTAAGCCCTAAACCCTAAGCCCTAGAACCCGCTGCACCGTCAGTCCCAAGTTTAGGGTTTAGAGTTTAGGCCCACAGCCCCAAACCCTGAGACCTGACTTCGGAACAAACAACCCAAAGCCCGAAACCGGGTCCAGTATAGTATAGCATGTATGGTACAATATGGTATAGTATGGTATAGAACCCTAAACCCTAAACCCTAAACCCTAGACCGTACGGTATAGTATAGTATACTGTAGCCCATATCAGGGGGTCTTGGACGTGGGAGCAGCGGCGTTGACCAGGGCTTGTTGCCAGGCTCACCGTGGGTTTTCCGGGGTTGTCACGCTCTGGGGGGCCGTTGGGAGACGAGCGCTGAACGTGGGGTCTGAGTGACTAGTAAACCCTAAACCCTAAATCCTAAACTGTAACACTGCTGCTACACCTATTCTGATTGCGGAGGCCCTAAACCCTAAACCTGATTCAGGGTTGGCCGTGGGGTGGCCGACGAGTCTCAAGTTGCATTGTTCTGACCCGGACTTCCCACCCGCTACCTTACTGGCCTGAGTAAAATCTAGTTGAGCAGAAGCCGAGGTGATGGCGAGATTGGAGTCTAGTGCCATGGGTCGTTGGTCGGTGTAGGTATGTTGAGGTCTTTATGCATTCGGGCTTTTAGGGTTTAGGGCTTAGAACGTAGGGTTTAGGGTTTAGGGTTAGGGTTACCCGAAAAGGGAAAAGGGATCCTGATTTAGAGAGCTACCCACATCCTAATTGTTGCAAAAGGCCATCCGCCCCAAGGATCTCAGAGGAAGGTTGGGATTATTATTATTATTACTACTACTATTATTATTGTTATTAGTGTTATTAGTGTTATTAGTGTTATTATTATTATTATTGTTATTATTATTATGATTATTATTATTGTTATTATCATTAGTATCCTTATTACTATTATCATTATTGTGGGTGCTTTTTTACGAATTTGCAACCCTAAGCCTGAACTAAAGCTGACTTCCGTTCATCCGGGTACCGAAGAGGCCCCAAACTGTCTGAATTAGGAATCAGGGGTTTAGGGTTTAGGAATTAGGGCTCAGGGGTTTAGGTCTAGGGTTTAGGAATCAGGGCTCAGGGGTTTAGGTTTAGGGTTTAGGAATCAGGGCTCATGGGTTTAGGTTTAGGGGGGGACAATTCTGGTCTGATGATGTGGGGACTACAAGGGGATATTATTCTTCAGCAGCTCTACAAAAGCAGGCGATGCTGTGGATCCCGCACCCATGGAAGTCAGAGAGAACCCCAATCCGGTTGGGGTTTAGGGTCTAGGGTTTTAGGGTCACTGAACCCATCATAATCCAGCTTCATGCGGCGTCCTTTCACAGCCCTAGGCTAGAAGTATCCGACACTATGAAAAGTAGGTGAAGGCAGGGTTTTGAGTTCTTGGAAGATTCGCTGCGCTGCTTTGTCATTCGGAGCACAGAAGAGAACTGGTGAACACTCGACCCTAAGGGTGAATGATTCATATGACAGATACTTTGAGCTTTTAAGTCGTCCCTATGTAGGCACTTTAGGGTCAAGGTATACTCATATGGATACATGGACCCTGATGGCTATACCGCTAAAGCCAAGCGACTTAACTTATCACATACGAAGTCCGAACCCGAAGATACCCTGAGTTACTGTCATAGAATCTGTAATGATCAGCTTGAGCTTGGGAGTACTAAACCCTAAACCCTAAACCAGTAATCCATCGTAGAAATACACAGCGACCATGCCGAGAATCCCTAGGCCCTACAAACCCTATAGATTCAGATCCTGTTGGATCTAGGATGAACGAGTTTGGTGGTATATCATAGTAGGTTTATGTGGGGGCGCTAAGAGGATCCCTAAACCTTCTAGACCCTACCTATAGTCTCCATTGTAGTTCCTTTTTTGGTTTAACCAATGCTATATAAAGGATCCTAAAAGGTAGTCCCAAAAAGGAACTACAATGGAGACTATAGGTAGACCTAAAGATGTGCCATTCATGCGGAGCCGAAGCTCCCAGAAATGAGCCAGGAGGCTACGACGAGTCCTTGTGCTTGCTTTGCGCTTCTGCTGTGGCGTATGTCGCTGGGCTTTCTTTTCCCCTAAAGCCGACACCCCAAACCCTAAACCCTAATGTAGGCGATACATCTGAATTCAGGAGTGCGTCTTCGGACTCAAGCAACGCCGCCCTAATCCCCCCTAATCAACACTTGAACTCCGAATGCTTGCCAGCTCCTTCACACCGAAAATCAAAATCGAACCCTCAGCCAGACTAAAGGAGGCTTAAAACTGAAAGAGAGATCTAGGCAAGAAAGGGGCCTTAATACTTAGAATAGGGTTTGGGGGGTATATTACGCTATACTTATAATAGGGAAACCCACCAAAAAAAAAGCAGAACTGATTCTGATTCTTTAGGCCTTTAAATCAATGTTTCAAGCTAGCCCGAGACTGTCAACATACTCGACATTCCCACGGCCTCGGCCAGAGGGAAATCCTTTCACTTTCGATGCGTCCTATAAAGCCTCAACCCCAATCGCATGCCCGAAGAAGCATGTTCTGGACATTTAAACTTAAACCGTAAACTCCAAAAGCTAAGCCGTAAGCCCTGGGTTTACGGAGTGTTTTCGGTCTTGCGGCTTTTGGGCTGTGAGACTGGGCTTTTGGTGCACGGCTGCGGGGCTTTTGGTCCAAGATGGGGCTTTTGGAGGGTGTACCGTGAAGCGGTGTTTCGATGCTTTAGGGTTTAGGATTTAGGGTTTAGGGTCATGATCTTGATCTGTCACATTGGAGAAGCTTCCTGACCCCAAGAACGCGAAACTCTACTACAAATTCCCCCACACACTTCAACTTCCAAGGCCCGAGCCCAAAACCCGATTCCCATGGACGAGGTACGGGGTAATTACACAGTGATGGGAAGAAAGGTATATTCTGTAATGTTGGTCACACAGAATGTAGTAGTAGTTCGTGGTTTGCTGCACTTTCCGCTGGAGGCACTTCACTGTTGCCGACAGCCTCCCCACAGAACAATCCTTGTGGGTTCCGGTCCTTAGTAGCTGTTTGCATTTTGCCTTGGATCCCTTGCTGAATCAATGGTTTAGGGTTCAGGGTTTAGGGTTTGGGTTTGGGTTTTGGGGGTGCGCGTTTCAGGGTGTAAGCCCTCTTGCAGTTGAGGGCTCTAAGAAAGAAGTCTGATAGTTTGGCTTTTGGAGATATTGCAGCCGTCCTCCACTCCCAATCCTTCGCAAAGCTCCATTCTATACCCTAAACCTTATGTAAACCCTCAGCCCAACCCCTCCCAAAAGAAAAAGGCTCCGTTCGTTCCTAGGCGGTGTGCATGAGCCCCCTGACCACCGACGCGAAGCAGTTCTTCTTCGGAACATTTGGGTCCCTTCTTGCCAGTGCCCCAGGTACTTCCATACATAGGGACCATTTCAAAAGCGTTTCTATACTAATGATATGTAATTTTACACGGCTCTATAAAGGTTGCTGTAAAGGCGACTACGAGGAGTCTAGCATAAGTACTTTAATAAGTAGGCTAGGATCCTGGGATATATGGCACACACCAAGAGTTGCGAACTGTCGGAGGCTTGGGCTTGTTCCCGAAACCCTAAACCCTACACCCTAAGCCCTAATCCCTAAACCCTAAACCGATGTTGTAGGGTTCCGGGCTTCGGGTCAATCCTAAACCTGAGGCGGCTTCCGGAATCCGGAAGCCCTAAACCCTCAACCGCAACCCAAAGCCGACACTCTAACATCCGTAAGCCTCAAACCTATACTATTATGGGGGTTCGTTACTATAATTAGAGTAGAATATCCCCAAAACCCTAATTATTCTAATTATACCCGTCTCTTCTGAAATCGCCTTTACCGCCGCCCGAGGTTCTTTTCATGAGCCCCGCGCGGGTCTCGGAGAGAGCGGGACATCGAAGGATTTTCCGAAGCGGCGGGGGGGTTGTCGGGGATAGGGTTTAGGGTTTAGGGATGCGGGATTATGGGGAGGATTTGGTGTAGTAGGGTCGCGTCGACATGTTCAACTCACAGCATGGCACTAAGCCCTGAAGCCTAAACGCCCTAAACGGTGAGAACCATGTCAGTTTACTTCAGAGGCACAATGGACAGCACAAGGCCTGAATCTAGAGCCCCACAGCCTCACACCTCAAACTGCTAGACCGACCCTATAACACCCTTCGCGGTTTGGTTTTATTATAAGGATTCAACTATTTTTTCCGCTGAAACATCATCCACCTTAAACCGCCTAAAGCCCTCAACCCCCACACCACCAGGGTGTCAGGGTGTCCGGGTCTAGGGTCTATAAGGCGAAGTTTTAGGGTTTGGGGGGTTCAGACCGTAGGTCTCTATTGGGTTTAGAGTTTAGGGTTGATTTGACCTAACGGGACCGTAACCTTAAACCCTAAACTAAGCAGCCAGTTGATGTCGTTTCAGGGCTTCTCCATTTGAGTTTGTTGCTTTGTAAGAGGTTAGAACAGTGTGGATTGTTTAGCCTCTTCGACAAAGCAGTGAGAGGAGTAGCGGTACTGCAATCACTGTAGTGTTTTAGATCCTGACCCCCTAAACCCCGCATGCTGAATCGTAAATACCCTATTCCGCAAATCTTGAAATTGAAACCCTGAGTCCGAAATAATTGGAAAAAATAGTTCCCGTCGCTGTCAGGTAAATGGTGTTTCGACTTCAAATCTTGTGTTTTGCTCAGTTAGGGTTTAGGGTTTAGAGCAGGAACCTGTAGCTGTTTTTTTGTTATAATCCTGCGGTTTCCAGGTAGTTTGAAGTTTGGTTTTCGATTTGGTGCTGGCTCCTAGGATGCAGGGTGTATAGAGGTTTGATTCCGTGGGCTTTTGGTACCCTAAACCCAAAAGCCTAAAGCCTAAACCCAAAACCCTAAATCCTAAACCCTAAACCCTAAACCCTAAGCCCTAATCTAGAATCTTGTGTTCTGATCCACCTCGGTATCTCTGAGGCTTTGTCTCAGAGGGTGTTTCGCACGCCGCTGCTCTTCGAGGCTCGACATTTATGGTTAAGGGTTTAGGGTTGTATGCTGTATGCTTCTGTCTACGTATGTAAGTATGCATGTGAGCATGCATGTATGTATGTATGTATGTATGTATGTATGTATGCATGTGTGTACGATGTAAGTAGTTATGGACTTATGTATGTACAGAAGGTGTGTGAATGTAGATATGTATGCAGGTATGTATGTATGTATGTATGTATGCATGCATGTATGTATGCATGCATGTATGTATGTATGTATGCATGCATGTACGTTTGTATGTATGTATGTATGTATGTATGTATGCATGTATGTATGGATGTTTGTATGTAAACAAGTATATAGTTATGGATGTAAGCATGCATGCTTGTATGTTCGCTTGTAAGTAAGTGAGTAAGTCTGTATGTATGCATGTATGCATGCATGTATGTATGTGTGACGCCCTAACCCTAAACCTTCAGAGGGGCCAGGATTCAAGCGTGACTGTGCGTTCATGTCCCGGACGAGGCCCAAAAGCCGCAGTGGACCTCTATCCTGCTATGCCACCGGTCTGCAACGTCGTCTTTTCGATCGAGTGTGCTGGAAGGCTTCCTTTCAAGGGTTCTTCAAAGGTTCCTTTCAGGGCTCCGGCACGGGTTTACATACTTCTCAGCTTTACACGTTGCGGTTTTTTCGAGAGTTTGATGGTTTGGGGTTTCGGGGGTTTCGGGTTCGAGTTGGTGCAGCCACGGGGAGCTCCGGGTGTTTTGCATGGTAACAAAAAGGCTGCGTCATCGCCCCAATACAGGAAACCCGAACTTCGAGACCCGAATTCCGACACAGAAAACCAAGCCCGAAATCCATGTCCTGGCAAACAAAACTCGAGCCCAGCTCGGAGCTTGAAACCGTGAGGTTCAGCGCTTGTTTTCTGTTTTGATTCAGAGTGTTGGCCTTAGGGTTTCGACTTGCATGTGTTGTGACGATGGCGCAGGCTTTTCGCATCTATCGCTCCAAATATATGCCAAAGTAAGTACTGTTGCTGAAAGACTGTAGACCCGAAATAACTGCCCTAAACCCTAAACCCTAACCCCTAAACCCCTAAACCCTAAACACTAAGCCCCTAAACCCCTAAACCCTAAACTCCTAAACCCAAAACCCCAAAACCCCTAAACCCCTGAACCCTACGCCCAAGTGTATTACCTGGAGGTCCGAGGGATCCAAGCCTCTCAAGCCCTCGTAATTCGAATTCGGGATCACATCCCGTAAACCCTTGCACCCTACTCCCCCAAGCCCTAAACCCTAAACCCTAAAAACCCCAAGCCCTAAACCCTAAACCCTAAAAACCCCAAGCCCTAAACCCTAAACCCTACAAACCCTGAAAGCCCTAAACCCTAAACTAGCGGCTTCTGCGAATCCTCCTGGACTTTTAGAGACTCAGTGGGTCCTAACCCCCCATAGAGCCCACTCCTAAACCCCCCCCACACCCGAAACCCCAAATCCTAGGCCCCAAAGCTCCTCAAAAACCGAGCCCGAAGCACCCAAGGAATTCCGAAGCCCCCTCTTCCCAAACCCTAAACCCTAAACCCTAAAACCCTATACCCTAAACGCTAAACCCTAAACCCTAAAACCCTAAACCCTAAACCCTAAACCCTAAACCCTAAACCCTTCTTGCCAAACCCCGACTCAAAGGTCACCTTTACCTGACTCTCACTGCTTTGGCCTGGTCTGCCTCGGCCTTAGCCCTACGCGCACATCGGAGCCAGTGGTGGTCAGGTCTTAGGGTTGAAGGTTTAGGCTTCAAGCCAGCTTGAAGGGTTTAGGGTTCAAGGTTCAAGCTTTAAGGGTTTAGGGTTCAAGGTTCAGGTTTCAGGATTTCTAGCAGAAAAGTGCAACAAAGGACCCAAACTTGTCTTGCTGTCCACAGAGGCACGGCAAACGTGAACTACATCACGGGGGCCGAAGAAGAAGACGTAATGTAGGGGCCTTCATAATTAGAATAGGGTTTTGGGGTATACCATACTATACTGATATAATAATAATAATAATGATAGTCTAATAATAGTAATAATAATAATAATAAGGAACTCCCCAAAGTAGTATGGGTAGCTAATAAGGCCCCTATGTTAGTAGGGCAGTCTCAGGGCTGCTGGTCATGCATTGACACGACGACGCAGCTTCCGCTAGGACTTGCAGACTTGCACCACTGCCAATAACCCTAAACCCTAAACAACTGCCAATAAGCATGGGCGTTGGTGGCAAGGAGATGTACGAAAGAGGGAAACGGAAGAGGTATGAACCCTGCTGCCACTGCAAATGAAAATGAATTAACCAATTGGCGCTTTCATGCATAGCATATTGCCGCTTGACTTTTGCGGAAGAAGGGCTTGGAGTGAATACTACGGTTGATGATCGAAATCTTGCATTACCTTAAGGATCCTAAACTATGGGAGGTATGGTATATTCCTTATTATGGGCAATGCAGGATTTATATCATCAACAGTAGTGTCTCGCGAGCCAGTAGTTTGTGTCTTTCCGCGACTTTCTGTATGCTTGTAGTCGTAGGATGCTGTCAAACCTCGTATCGAAGATACGCCCCGCAGCCCTACCCTAAACCCTAAACCCTACACTCTAAACCGTCCCGTACTAGACCCTAATTCACCTGCATCTGCCTAATGTTCAGATCCTGCTGCCAACATTGACTGGGCATCATACCAACCTGGAGTTGGGTTTAGGGTTAGGGTTTAGGGGTTTAGGGGTTTAGGGGTTAGGGTTTAGGGTTTAGGGTTTGGGACTTACCAGAAGTCTTCCCGAGCCTCCACACCTATCCTACGATGTTAAAGTATCGGAAGAACGGTGTCGTGCTGTGATTGTGTTCACATAGACATATCACATGGGCATATCTCTACATATCTCTACATATCTCTACATATCTCTACATATATATATATATATGTATAGATATATATGTATATGTATATATATATATGTATATGATATCTCTATGTATGTAAGGCCGTAACTTTACAACGTGCGTTCCTTGTTGCCTTCCTGGAGCTGTTATGTCTTCGCGACAGCAGAGGCAGCCACTCTCCTGATGCGGGTGCCCTACTGTTTCTCATGCGGCCTGGTTGCAAAGGGTCTGCATTTAGATCTACAATCCAGCCCTGCATTTGTTGGGGCATCCTGTTCCACGCAAGTCGCCGGATGTGCTTCAAGTAAGCCGAAGACGTCAAACAGAGTGGTCAGGGCTACATCGTGGAACTTAGTTAGACCCTGCCAAGGGGATAGGTGAAACCCTTGGATTGTGCAGAGGACGGCTTTGACAGGTTCGGGGTTTTAGGCTGACATCTCGGACAAGAGGCAGGAAGGCAGATTCCGTGATCCTTGCATCCAGTCTCATGTCCGTTAAGTTTTTCCCGTGTGGCTAGTGAGTGGATGTTTAAAAGGGATCGTGCGATGATGGTCGTGATTACAATTATTGCTGTTCGTTTCATTGCGGCAGGCCTCTGTGTGCCTCCTCGTTCGTCTGTTGGGAAGGAGCTGCTCTAGTTTCCGCGAACCCTAAACCCCTATCCCGGTCCCATAATTCCTAAACCTTAATCCAACCTGAAGTTGCTTCTTAAAGGGTAAGCTATTCCAGAAGATTCTCCGGTATGCAGCTACATAAACCTCCCTATGTTCTTGCTTAGGCTTGAGGTTTATGGGCAATGGTGTATCAGGCTTTTGGGCTGACAGATTAAGGTTTGTTCGGTGTAGTTTTACAGGTTAGAGCTCAAGTTTATTTATCGAAGTCTATCAGCTTCATTTTGCTCGCTCCTGTCATCTTGGCATGTCGAGTCTGGTGCTACGAGTTCCGAGAAATCATAAGAACGCACACCTGGTATGACCACAGTGCCTACAAGCCCAGCAGTAGCATACAATTACCAATTACTGCACGCGCCATCACCATCACACTACCGTGGTACAAGTAGTAATAGTGAACAAAACGTCACTGCTGCAAATAAAGTGTAGAACCCAGAGCGAATCCAACCATCTGTGTTGGTAGAAAACTATATAGAGCCGGTGCAAACACAGCTATCTGCGCAACCAACCCAAGAAGTCCAAGCAGTTACACAGCCATATAAAGTATCCGCTGAGACAATGAAAAACGATTTAGCCATCTCGGTCAGAGTATAAAGGAGTTTCGAAGCAGGGTCTCGTAACTGCAATACAGCAGCCGAAATAGTTAGTGAGACGATTCCTCATTGTAGCAACACTACAACATGCCCGATGAATGTTATTCAGGACCTTTTATTATGACTTTTGACTCTTCAGAGTTCCGAATTTGAAGCTACGACGCGACGGCATGGAGCTCTGCTGGTTCTGAGGCTCACTGTTGGCTTCGTCTCATGCGGCAGAGGCAAGGAAGAGTAGCAGGTACATAATGGAATGTAAGACAAGTGCGAAGACAACTTGCTTTCAGTGCCCTCGAGCATCTGGGGTAGCCTAAATCATGTTCTCCTATACCAGGGTCGTGTTTAGGCATGCGGGATTAGGGTTTGGGGTGTGTGTAGGCTTTAAAGTGTTTGTTAACCTCCTGAGGTTGCTTGCGGTGACCCAGCATGCGGTTGGATGCCTGATTGAGATGTGTGCATGCAAGACTAGAAAGCCTAAAAGACCCTCGAGATCTATATTGATAATTACTGTTTGAAGCCCTGCAAACCCCCTGGGCTCGGATAAAGCCCACCAGGAACCTGACATCATCCTTCCATCAATCTCTGAGCTACCTGGGAAACTTAACTCAACCCTAAACTCTAAACCATCAGAGCCTGAGTCCACAGCACCCTCCACACGCTCAACACCGAAACCGACTAGCCAAATTTCATGCCTCTTCCAGTCCTTTGCACTCCTACTCTATATCCATAGGCTCCTAAGTAGTTCCTTTTTGTGGCTTATATGCAGAATCCCATAAGGTAATCCCAAAAAAGGAACTACTATGGAGCCCGTGGGTAGTGCATACAACCCTAAACCCTAACCCCTAGACCCCTAAACCCCTAAACCCCTAAACCCCTAAACCCTGAACCCTACACCTTGAAACTCTTAAGGCTTCTTCGGTAAGACCGACTGATCAGGATCTTTCGGACCTGGCAAAGGACCTCTGGCACCCCGGCATAGATCGCAGACGTGGGTTTTGGGCCTATTCCGTTTAAAAGGAACCCTTAAAGGAACCCTAAGACCCTCCTTCTTTAAAAGGAACCCTTAAAAGGAACCCTGGGACCCTTTTAAGAGCCTCAAAGGGTGGGTTGAGGGCACTTCATGGATGCAGGGGATTTCCGTCTCCAGTGGCTTGGGTTTTTTGGGGATGTTTTACGTTGTTCGGGGCTTGGGTGTTTCGGTGTTTAGAGCCTTTTGGAGCTTAGGGGCCGTTGGTGCCAGGAGTTAGGGACTATTTGTCCTCCTCCATCTGGGCCATTATGAGAAAAACTCAGTAACAACGAGCCCCGGCTACGCCTAGAAGAAAGTCCTTCGGGCAGTCGACAGCCACGATGGTGCTTACCACGACTGGTCTAGTCTCGGATGTGGCATAGCGCAACCCCTGCAGTACATAGCACAACTCGAACAAGCCGATGGGTTCGCCAGACGCCCTAAATCGCAACTTATCCGCTTTCCGACACCCCTCGTGAGATCTTCAGCCCACAGCTTTCGCAGACTAAGGAAGGGTGTCCAACTGCTTCTGAAGAGCTATCGCTCCGGCACGAAGGAGATGGAGATTGAGACACTAGGTGGCTGTGGGGTTTCCGGATAGGATTGCCGACAAGATGAGGTTCGGACTGCCTGAGTGTGCCACATGTAGGCATGCGTGCATGCATGCATGAATTCCTACCTGCCTGACCCTATCTACCTGCCTACCCTACCGACTGAACTACCTTCCGAACTGCCTACCTGCTTGCCTAACAGCCAGGCAGGCAGGCAGGCAGGCAGGCAGGCAGGTAGGCCGGCAGGCAGAAAGTAATCCCTAGATATAGACATGCTTGCGGAGTCACACACAGGCGACACGCGCATATGACATGCACGCGTACATACATGCATACATACATACATACATACATACATACGCATACATACATGCATGCATGCATGCATGCATGCATGCATGCATACATACATACATAAATATACATGCACAAGCATACAAACACATACACATACATACATACATACATACATACGTACGTACGTACGT
>CAJNJA010012504.1:0-13091 GCA_905231915.1 Symbiodinium necroappetens | reverse complement strand
GTCGTCGTCGTCTTTGTCGTTGTCGTTGTCGTTGTCGTTGCCGTTGCCGTTTGGGGTTTAGGGTTCAGGGTTTAGGGTTTAAGGTTCAGGGTTTAGGGTTTACGGTCTACAGTTTAGGGTTTAGGGTCTATAGTTTAGGTTTAGGGTCTATAGTTTAGGGTTTAGGGTCTAGGATTTAGGGTTACAGGGTTTAGGGCTTCGGCTTTGGGGTTCGGGGCTTGGGGTTTGAAGGCTTAGGCTTTGGATGATTCAGGGTCAGGGCTCCGTGGAAGTTACGCCTTTGGGCGGTTTAGGGTTTAGGGTTCAGGGGGCTATGGGTTTAGAGAGTTCAGGGGCAAAGCTTCAGGGTCAGGGCTCCATGGAAGTTACGGCTTTGGGGGTTTAGGGTTTAGGGCTTCGGGTTTAGGGGTTGGGGTTTGGGGTTGAGTCCTATTGAGGTGTATGAACCCTAAACCCTAAGCCCTAAACTCTAAACCCTAAACCCCTAAACCCCTAAACCTCTAAACCCTAAACCCCTAAAGCCCTGTTTCGGGTTCACTTGCTCCCCAAGGATCATGCAGACCGCGAGGGACGGGATGACGGAGCCGCCGAGGTTCAAGATGCCCAGAGGGAACATCATCAGCTTGCCAAAGCCTGGTGCTTGGGTTTAGGGTTTTAGGGCTTTAGGGGTTTAGGGTTTGGGGTTTAGGGTTCAGGGTTCAGGGTTTAGGTTTTAGGGCTTAGGCTTCAGGGGAACATGTGGCCACATCCGTGCACTAATCCTGTGTGAGTACAGTTTTCAATTTCGGCACGGGGCGAAGAAACTATGCTTCTGATGATTATGATTCTAAACCCTAAACCCTAAACCGTAAACCCTAAACCCTAAACCCTAAGAAACATCCCGAAACCCTAAACCCTAAACCCCAAACCGAAACCCCAGAAGCCCTCAAACTTGCTCGGCCCTTCCGATCCGGCATAGCGGCCGCGCGCGATGCCCTCGGAAGAAGGGACGAAGGCCTGTTTCTTAGGGTTTAGGGGTTAGGGTTTAGGTTTGGAGTTTGGGGTTTAGGGTTTAGGGTTGAGGGTTTAGGGTTTCGAGGGGCTTTTCGGGATTGGGGCTTGGCGCGGGGATTTCGGGGTTTAGGGTTTCGGGAATGCGTGGGGGTTTGGGAGGTTTTGGGTAGTATCCTGAAATGGACACCTAATATATACACTCACTAGTCTTCATAAGGAACTCTAAATACAGTCACCAATAACAGTAATATAAACCTTTTCAGATAGCACTTTAGGCACGCACCGTAAGTCCCGACCGCTCGCCGGTTTTTTTAACATCGCTGCACTTTCTTGTGATCCCCCATGAAAAGCTATTCCCCCCCATAGTCGTCAACTCATTGCTGGGACGATTCAAAAGTTTAGGTTCTAGGCTACGGGGCTCTACCGCCTGGCATGATGGACTTGGCGCTTGTCCGAGCAATGACCGACGTGCCATGTGCTGGCGTGACTAGTGAAACTGCATGGCTGCTCCATGCTGTTGGCCCCCACGACGGGGCGGCGGCGGCGTCGGTGGCCGCCGGGCATTGGCTTCAGGCCTAGACCCTAAGCATTAAGCACGAAACTCTAACAGTTCGACAACCGTTCGACTGGGTAGGTCCCAGAAGCCCGCCAGAAGCTGCCCTGTCCTCATGAGGTGCACCTTTAGCCTTAAGCCTTAAAGCTTTAAAATGCGCAGTCCGATATTTATCACTGTATAAATCTCACACGCTGACGCACCAAACCCCATGAGGAGGAGGAGCACTAAAAAACTAAACAAGTGAAACACGAAGCAGGCCCTGGCCAAGCTCGCCGGCGAGCTGTCAGTTTCGGAAACACAAGCCACATGTGTCATGGGAAGGCAAACTTTGCGGGTGCCATTCGGATTTAGGCTCAAGGTCCACGGTTCAGGGCTAGTGCTTAGGGACACTTAAGGAAAACTACAATTCATTTTTAACCCTAGCAGCCTTAGGGCCTTAAAAAACTCAAATCCTTATGCCCTGAAAACTCAAATGCAAGCCTGGTTAAACCCTATATAGGATCCTACACGACCCCCTCAAGAATTATAGGCCTATCTTAGTAAATTATTCTTGTAAATCCGAATATAGAATTAATAGCGACCCTAAAAAACCAAGGTTGGTTCTTCTAGGTCAAGGTAAACCCTAAAGCAGCGGGCCGAGTCGGCGCGCCAACGCTGGCCAACGAACTGTCGCATTAATGCCTCGGTCTGCCAAAGAGTCCATACGTAGTATAAAGTCTTATAGGGTCTACTGGGATCCATATTCAATACCGAAAGAATAGCAATCTAAATAGCAGGCGACTAGCCATGCATATCTACACCAGTAAAACCCTGAGCTACGGCTAGAAATGCACCCCTTTAAACCCGGAGCTCTAGACCCTAAACCCTGTAAGCTTTGAACCCTGACGTCTAAACCCCCCCAAAAAAGACTTGACCCCATAAACCCCGAACCCTGAATCTGCTGCAAAGGGGCTCAGAGCTGGCGAGCGGCAAAAAGCGCAGCGTGGCCGAAGTTACGTCTCCTCCTTTGGGGCGCTTGGGGCAGTGGCTTTCGGCTGAGGGCTTACGGCTGCGGGCAGTAGCTTCGGGCTCAGGGCAAGGGCTTCGGGTTTGAGGGCTGAGGACTCAAGGCTTAGGTTTAAGGCCTAAGGTTCAGGGTGTAGGGTGGTTGTAGTTCAAACGTATTCTGATCATGTAAGGCTTGAGGGGTATGTTAGGTACGGGTGGATGACTCTGCTTTCAAAAAGGCAAGGCCACACGAGTAAGCTTGGCTTATAAATATGATCACGCCCGAGTGGGAAGTTGTTGTGCAAAAACGTTTCATCCGAAAGGCCTAGAACCAGAAACACGTCTAACACCCTGAGCCCGAAGTCACAAACCCCGCATCAGAATCCTCCGCCCGAGGCTACCGTCGTCGGCGCGGCGGCGTCGGCGGCCATCGCGGGCCGGGGACATTTGGTCCAGAGCCTGGTCGTCGTGCGGCAAAGTTTAGGACCTAGTTGAGGAGCTTTGGAGTTGTGGGGTCATGGGCTTTAAGTTCGTAGTGTTTAGGACGTCTTCAGGTTTAGGCTAGGGTTCAGGACTCATAGCCGGGTGCAGGAGTTCAAGCTGCCAGCTTTTGGGTGTGTTTCGATACCGCAGCTATTTAGCTTGAAGCCGTCGATCAACCAAGCAGGAAGTCTAAACTCCAAACCGGACATGTCGCAGGAATGGCTCCGAAATGAAGCCTGCCCTTCAAGACCCTGGTGCGAGGGTCGCGTGCGAGGGAAGTAAAAAATCCCATTCGTACCTGTGCTGCTTGTGGTATGGCTAGCAGAGAAACTGTTACATGACGACTTCTGGCACATGTTCTCGGCTGAGAACAGAAAGGGCTACGGGTCGATTTTGCCGAACAACCTAGTCGAAGTGATGTCGGTTTGGCATCGTTCGGGGTAGCGCCTTGAAGACAGATTCACAGCTGAGTACTGCGGCTGGACTTCATTGAACAACACGAATGAGTGGCAGCAGTGCCCACACCTAAGCGTATAGGTAAACGGACTACAGGAATCGCGAACTATCAGCACCGAGCAAGCATCAGGATACAACATGAACTGTAGGGGTTCTTACTGGCTTTTCGTTTTCCCACACATCGACAACCCGGGCACCTTGGTTGGTAGTCGATGGTGGAACCACCTGCTCGGAGCGAATGCCAAAATGTTCTTGGATGCCCTAGCTGACAAACGCAGGCGGAGTTGACGTGCCAGTATGTTGCATCAAGCTTTCCTTGCATGTTTGAGCTTTAAACCTGCATTCGCTAAGGTCTAATCCTTCTGAGACCCCTCGCGCTGACGTGAATACGAGTAGCCGTATTCCGCGCCACGACGGTTAGAAGCCACACCATGCCCGACACTCCAGACACTGAATGCTGCTTGGGCCCTGGCTGGCAGGGGCAGCGGCGCCGGCGGGTTCGGCCTTGGATCACTACTCAGGTTGGAGCCATCATAACGTGCCAGCTTCTTCTGTCGCTCGCTTTCATGCAACATTCTTTGTTGGGTTGGCTTGAGGATTGAAGCCTTGTCGGTTTGTTTCAAGTAGTGCGTACAGCTCAGGGTGGCGTTTCAGATGTTCAGGATCTCGGGCGGCCAGAAGTTTAGGAGCTTGGAGTAACATCACGTGCCCCAGCTGACTGGTTGCACAATCACAGGATTGTCTTGGACACCAGAAAAACCGGCTTCCTCAGTGAACTTCGAAGGCAGGCGGGGTGTTCATGCTTAAGCCGTGCATGTAGCATCTACACAGAACTCAGCACAGCAGCTCACGCGAAAATCAGAAGCTCAGCACCGTACTCCTCGAGAACCGTTTCTCCCGAGACGGAGTTCCACCAGTAGTGGACATGGATGTTGTTACCTCGGATGGTATTAGCGGGGCTTCGGATCCGAAGTTTCTCGCTTGGCGCTTTCGGGGATCAGCGTCTTTAGAGCTTCCGTGAAGGAAGTTGTTGTCGATCGACGGAGAGCAGGAGGAAAGCAGAGAAGAAAAGTCAATATCATTCAGCCGGGTGGCGAGACCGTACATAATGCCACTGGCCTCTCTGGGCCTGGATGGCAAGCAACTGCGACCCTGCCACCTGTTTTCCAAGTTTAATCCTCCAATATACCGAAGCCCGCAACCGCAAATTCACGAGACCTTGTCAATTGTCTAATATGTCTAAACTAATAAACTACCAGAAGCGGCTGTTTGCAAGTTCTAATCTTTATAGCTTCCTGAGCAGGCAGTACAGGACCAATCCCACGAATTTAATGCGTGTGGAGGTTCTCCCAGGTTGCCTTTGTCGTGAAACTGCTTCCCCTTGACTTGTGGAGCAATAGGTCAGCCCCACAAGACCATGACAAGAACCCTATGAGTCTGTCTTGCGACAACTGTTCTATAGGATGCCGGAACAGGCTTTCAACCGGAGGTGGCTGTCATCTTCCGAAGCGCCTGCGGGCGCTCCACTTCGCGATGGGCCTGCAACCGTTTCCTCTCGACAGCTGGGGTTTTATGATGCTAGGGATGTACTCCGTACCCGCGTCCAACTGTGGAGGTGTCCACACAGCATCTGCAGAAACTTCACACTAGGGAGCTGCGTTTTCGCAAACCGATTGCAACCAAAGCGTTTGGCCGGAAACGCAACTCCAAGCTGAAATCTGACCCTGAGCGCCTCCACGTTTGTCAGCCGGCTCTTCGCTGCTCTGTCCTTTGACTGGCCACAAGACTCCAAACGCGACTGTACACGCAACTGTGGGCGTTGCATCTGCGCTGATTGTGTGAATGGCTGCGTGGCGCATCTAGAGCTTGGACCGATTATCTTGTTTTTATGTCTCTTTCGGGCCCCAGAAACCCTAAACCCAGGTAAATAGCTTCATATTGACGTGAGACATGTTGAGTGAATACATCACAGGAAGTCCACTCAAACAAAGGAAGGACGGTACACAGTCTTTTTGCCGTGCTGCCAACCGCGCCCGCTCGAGCGGCTTGAGGTTGAGAGCCTGTTGCTGGTTTAGCCCAGACAGCTCACTAGGGCAAGCGGTGTTTGTCATGTGCTGGGTTGCAGTCTCGGACTGAAGCAGACCTGCACTCCATGCGCGTGATAGGACTTCCTATTGTTGAGGATGAAAATCTGATTGCGGCAGCCAGGCGGCTGTCGCAAGCGGGGCTGAGTGTTCCAGCAGCTCCTTCGCAGACGCTTTTTCACAATGGAAGCCCCAACAGCAGTTCGACACCGTCATGAGTCCTGCAGCTGGACGGCTCCTTGGCGGGTCGCCCACTCAAGGGCCGTTGTCAGCTTCTCCTGTAACCTGACGTGCACAGCCGTTTAGACGCGCAAATGTTGTAACGCATACGAGAACAACTTATCGCAACAAGGAACGCCGTCACCTCTAATAACTCTTCGCAAACCTGTTTCCGTAAGCAGCAGCCCGTTGAAATGCTATGCAGTCGACGGATGCAGACCAAACCAACGCGCATCTATGCGCTATATAGAAAGCAGGAAGTCTGGGGTTTGCGAAAGAAACCTCGTGCCAACCCTAGAAATCAGAACACCAAACGATAGCTCAACCGTTTCGCCTGGGGCCGAGGGGCTTCAGTTCCGCCAGGAAGTTGGCGAGTCCGGGGACTCTTTCCTCGCAAATCGGTTGCAGTCATAGCTTCAGTTTCAAAGTTCAAGGCTGCGAAATCCTCGTGAGCTTTGATAGCCCACAACTATTACGGTTTGGGGTTAGGGTCTCGGGGGGTTAGCGTTTAGGGTTTTAGGGTTTCGGGTTTAGGGGTCTAGGGTTTAGTTTTAGAGTTGGGGAATGAGGCCTAAACCCCTAAACCGGAAGCATATATCATATGAGTACATGGACCCTCACGGCATCGGAGGATTTCGAGCTTTGGATGCTCACAACCACTAGGGTTCGGGGCTCCGGGTCTAAACTAGGAAAGCAACTGTTCAACTAAACACGGAAGTGCAGTGGATAGACAATAGTTTTATTACTCTATTGATTGAACTTATGAATATACCATGCCCAGACTTTAAACCTAAAGAATTCGGTGGCCTCTTTCAGCCTTTCGGCTTCGGCGCGCTGCTCGGCCTCCTCGGCACGCTTCTTGGCCTTTGCAGCTTTGGAAAAATGAAAACGAAGGCGAGGCGTCCTTTGAGGGTTCCTTTTGAAGGGTCTTTAGGATCGCGAGAAGGCTTGGTAAAAGGGTGCACTACAGGGGGCCTCAATAATATCTGGTGTAGGCTACTCCTGGCGATTGCTGTGCCACTTGTGGAAAGCTGATTCAAGGGTCCTGAAAAAGGGTCTCCTTACACCCACCTGGACTGTGAAAAAGCACGCTGCTGTCAGTGTTTAGAAACACGTCAGTTTGCGGTCTTTTTCTATTGAGCTTGGGGTTTGCGGGCGTAAAAGGCCTACTTTTGCCGGGCCTCTGCTTGCTTTCGCTTCTATTCGCTTGGGCTGCAGGCTTATGATTCTGAAGGCGTGCGCGACATACTACTACGGTTTGGGGTTAGGGTCTCGGGGGTTAGCGTTTAGGGTTTTAGGGTTTCGGGTTTACGGGTCTAGGGTTTAGTTTTAGAGTTGGGGAATGAGGCCTAAACCCCTAAACCGGAAGTATATATCATATGAGTACATGGACCCTCACGGCATCGGAGGATTTCGAGCTTTGGTTGCTCACAACCACTAGGGTTCGGGGCTCCGGGTCTAAACTAGGAAAGCAACTGTTCAACTAAACACGGAAGTGCAGTGGATAGACAATAGTTCTATTGCTCTCTTGATTGAACTTATGAATATACCATGCCCAAACTTTAAACCTAAAGAATTCGGTGGCCTCTTTCAGCCTTTCGGCTTCGGCGCGCTGCTCGGCCTCATCGGCACGCTTCTTGGCCTCGGCGGCTTTGGAAAAATGAAAACGAAGGCGAGGCGTCCTTTGAGGGTTCCTTTTGAAGGGTCTTTAGGATCGCGAGAAGGCTTGGTAAAAGGGTGCATTACAGGGGCCTGAATAGTATCTGGTGTAAGCTACTCCAGGCGATTGCTGTGCAACTTGTGGAAAGCTTATTTAATGGTCTTGAAAAAGGGTCTCCTTACACCCACCTGGACTGTGAAAAAGCACGCTGCTGTCAGTGTTTAGAAACACGTCAGTTTGCGGTCTTGTTCTGTTGAGCTTGGGGTTTGCGGGCGTAAAAGGCCTACTTTTGCCGGGCCTCTGCTTGCTTTCGCTTCTATTCCGCTGAGCTGCAGGCTTATGATTCTGAAGGCGTGCGCGACATTCGAAACCTTCTGGGGTTGCCCTTTACGCCCGCGCTTGTGCCTCTACAAAATCTGCAATATCTTTCGAAAAGCCTGCAGGACGCAGAAGCCTTGCCGCAGAACTACATAAGAACATCGCAAGAGCAATCCTGTCCTAAAGCCGAATCACGAAAACCCATCCGCTACACGGGAGCGTGGAACAGCGCGGTATGTGTGCAAGAATGTAGATGTATGTAAGGAGCCTAAAGGGTTCGGGTTCATAGCGACGCAGCCCGAAGGATGCATGAAATCCAGGGCATTCGAAGAAAGTTGAGACGGATACTTGTTGGGGGCCGTCGGCGCATTTGCTCCATGGGAGCAATAAGTTTAAGACTCTGTGTCTTAAACACGAGGATACACCTCCGAAAGGGCTTGTTGCAATGCCGAGGTTCTTCGGAACAGCTTGAAGAGCTGTCGGAGTTGCTGGAGCTGCAAGCCTTCGCACAAGCACAGATCACACACAGGATGCTTGCGGACCGGGAGTTCCTGCACCAACAACTGTCCCGCAGACAACTGGACAGTTCGAACCAAACTGCTCAAGACGCCTTTCTTTGCATGATGTCGATATAAGGAATGTCCGTGCATCCTGATGAAGCTTGACACTTCAATGTCACGCGGTCTAATTGCTTCACAATCATTCACCTAAACCGTGCTTGGCCTTGCATCCGACAAACCAAGTTCTGAGATCCTACGTGCATGTGTCAAGGCCCGTCAACAGGACCTGTGAATCACATGTGTGCGCACGCTGGACTGCTTTCTTTTGAACACAGACGTTGCCTGCGAATGGGTCAGCTCCAACTACAGAGCCCTCGATATTGCAGTCGCCATTCGTGCGCGCGCATATCGGTCTTCTATTGATATGTCGCTCTTTACATCTGGCCTCTCGTACATATATACACACATGCATGCGCAAGTTAGACGCAGGAGGCTTCTAGACCAGGACTCGCTACATAAAGAACTGTCCTGCGGGCAACTGGAACTTCCGTGCATTGTGATGAAGCTTGAGCAACTAACACTGCAATGCCGAGTTTACTTGCTTCACAATCACTCACCTAGATCTTGCGTGGCCTTGTATTCGACAAGTCACGTTCTGGGATCCGTTTAAGGCCCGTTCACAGGCCCTGTGAAACACATGTGTGCGCACTTTGGCCTGCTTTCTCGGCTGAGGCGAATGTGTTAAACTTGCCATGATGTCTTGTGCATATGCTACTACTCAGGAGCCTTTGCTTTGGCCTTCGTCTTCGCGCAGGCCGTCGCCTGAAGCCGTGGAGTTGGTTCTACGCAGGCACGGGGAGAGAAACTTGATAAAGCTGAAGCCTGCAAGCCTTGCAGAGGTGCAGTTGAAAGTAAACTGCAAAACAGCACAAAACAAGGACGCCGAACTTAAATCCTCTCACTGAGCAATCAGTGACATTGTACCACATAGAAACATACATACATGCAAACATACATACACACCAACATACATACATAAGTACATACATACATACATATACATTTCCATATCCATATACATCTACATCTACATCTACATCTACATCTACATGTACATGTACATTCACATACACATACACACATATACATACCCTGTGAAACACATGTGTGCGCACTTTGGCCTGCTTTCTCGGCTGAGGCGAATGTGTTAAACTTGCCATGATGTCTTGTGCGTATGCTACTACTCAGGAGCCTTTGCTTTGGCCTTCGTCTTCGCGCAGGCCGTCGCCTGCAGCCGTGTAGTTGGTTCTACGCAGGCAGGGGGAGAGAAACTTGATAAAGCTGAAGCCTGCAAGCCTTGCAGAGGTGCAGTTGAAAGTAAACTGCAAAAGAGCACAAAACGAGGACGCCGAACTTAAATCCTCTCACTGAGCAATCAGTGAAATTGTACCACATAGAAACATACATACATGCAAACATACATACACACCAACATACATACATAAGTACATACATACATACATACATACATACATACATATACATTTCCCTCTCCATATACATCTACATCTACATCTACATCGACATGTACATTCACATACACATACACATACACACATACATACATATACACATACATACACATACACACAGAGATCAATCTCACAGACATACATACGTATATAAACATATATAACGTGCCAAAGTTACAATGCATTCGGGCACAACTAAATGCGGTGTGACGAAAGGCTAGCAAGCTTTCGTGGGCTATACAGGACTCAAAGTTTAATTAGGAGGCATCTCCTTCTAGCACTCGCTGTTAAGCTGGCTTTGGGATGTAATACAAGTCCACATGCCTTCCGGCGGACGCAACTCCGCTCCTCGAAGAGGGCGTGTTCTTCATTCATCCTGGAGAAGTGTGCCGATGGGAAATTTGATCGATGAACTTTGCATGACGCATCGTCACTTCACCGCCATGCTATGATACTGTAGTCGGAGGCATGCTGGGTGGCTGTTGAACGGTTTTCACCAAAGCTTGGCAACAAGAACAAGGGCATGTGAGATTGGAGCAGAAAGTGTATAGAGCCTGAAGAAGTTGTGCCTTTTGGTTGGTGAAGAGATTGAACTGAAGCGTAAATGAAACAGAAAATGGTCAGCAGGGCATCTTCATCACGCACCCACCAAATATATGTATCAAGAAGTTCCAGAGCAGTTGCGTTGGATATTGTTGGATTCCTGCAATTCATGCAAGCGAGGCACGTATCCTGCGGCAATCGCATCGGATTGCAGTCGGAAGACTCTGTCACCACAGAAGTACCGACCTGACAAGGAGACAGACGAGACGAGAGCGCCACATTGCAAGAGACGGCCGGATGCAGTGCTTTCAGACGGGGGCCTGTAACGTGTGCCATCACGGCGCAGAAACTGCGCCTTTATCCATTGCGGCCGGCGCGGCATGCTGACTGCAGGCTCCGGCCGGGGCTGGCTAAGGACTTGCGAGCTGAGTGGGTTTTTTGAGTTTTAGGGTTAAGGGTCCAAGGTCAGGGCGTTGAGGTTTCGGCTCTCAATGCTTTCAGAAGCGTAAGCTCAGAAATGCCTGTCAGGCTGAGGCGATGGCCAGTTTAGGGTTTAGGGTTTAGGGGTTTAGGGGTGTACTGCTAGTAGGGCTTCACGGAGCGACTCCAAAAACTTCTGATTACGGGTCCATTCTTCGAAGCTGCTAACCCTAAACCTCAATCCCTAAACCCCCAAACCCCAACACCCTGAGCTACGACACACTCACGGATCATTTGAGCCCCTGGGTTGACTCGTGCAGTGCTTCCGGGCTGTAGGCGGTTCAGACTTCGGGCTTAATACTCGAAGGGCTGAGGGCTCAACACAACAAACGAGCAGTTTAGGGTCAAGAATAATCCGGAGGTTTAGGTCTTTAGAGCATAAAACTTCAGGGCTTGCGGATTTATAAGTTTGGGGCTCAAGCTTATCCAAGGCCCAGGGTGTCAATAGAGGCGTGGAGATGATCAGTGCAGAGTGTGGGGCTCTCAGGATATAAAATTTAAGCTTGAAATACTCTGCTTCGTCCGGCCTCAAACAAGCTTGGATGGTTCACTGGGACGGTCGTGAATTCGAAGCAGTCTCGAGTCTCGAGGTTCGGCTCCAGGATGCTTGAGTCTGCAGTCTACGGTAGGGTTAAGCCCTACGCTTCAAACATAACCTCAATTACTGAAGTCCTACAAAGCGTACACCCCAAGCCCTAACCCGCAGGGGTCCTTTTACTCAACGATCGTCGAGGAGCGTAGGGCTCTGCTGATAGTCTCATATCTTGTAAAACCTATAAGCACACTTACTGAGTCCCTAAACCCTCAACCCTGATACTAGGCCTCTTACAAAGTCCCCTAAACTCTAAACCCAAAACCCCAAACCCTGATAATAGCTCTTACTATGTCCCCTGAACCTTAAACCCTCAACCCGGATAGTGGGGCTCCCTACACCGCAAACCCAGCTCCCCTCGCCAAGGAACGGCACCGCCAGTCGACCCAACACCGGCTTCCTGCATCAAGGGAACATACGCAACCGAGGTATTTAGGGAAACGGGTTCAGGGTTTAGGGCTTCCGGTACATACGCAGAGGAATCCAAAATGCACACGATTTTTTAAATCGTCTGGCTTTTGACGTCAAGTATGGCTGTGTGGAGACCACCCGCACCCAATTCCGATTATGCACCCCCGTAACCAAACAGCCGAAAGGTATGGTAGGGAGACCATGCTAGAAGGTTGCTGAAGCAGGGAGTTTTAGGGAACGAAAATTCGGGAGTTGACGGGTAGTCGTCGTTCAGGCTTCCGGCTCAGGTCGTGGGCTTGTTGAGTCTAACCTGTCAGGGCCTGAAAACCTGCGCTGAGCCGTGCATCCTCTGTGACTGCCTCGATCCCAGCAATGTCAAAGCTGCTTTTAGGGTTTAGGAGTTTAGGGTTTAGGAGTTTAGGGTTTAGGGGTTTAGGGTTTAAGGGTTTAGGGGTTTAGGGTTTTGGGTTTAGGGCTGTCTACTGGGCAAACCAAGACCGTAGACTGAAAACCAAACCCGAAACACTCGAAGGCTACATCAGAAACGAAGAGCCCAAAACAAACCCAAACCCCAAGAAGCTACGCAGTCTTACATTGGCTTCATACGTCTGTATACTGGCACTTCCCAGGTTTCTTTAAGGCTGTAGACCAGGGGACCGTACGTGAATTCCGAGATCTCAGAAACCCCAGAAAACCCTATAAAACCCACTATCATGAAACCCCATCGCCACCCTTAAAGGAAACCCACAAGAACCCTTATACGAACCCTTGTAGGAACCCTGTACCGGAAACCTAACAGATCCCTTTAAAGGCACCCTTATAGGAGCCCGTTTAAGGAACCCCTTTCTAGGACCCGTTTTAGGGAACCCTGATAAGAGCGTTTTCGAAGAACCTCTGTCCTGGAGAACCTTGAAAGGAACCCTTTGAACCCTGTAACGGAACCCTTTTAAGGAACTCTTTGAAAGGATCCCTGAAAGGGAACCGGCCAAGCCGGCTCCGGTGCCTCTCTGCAGCTCGGAAGCCGCCGAAGTCGCGCAGAGACGTCCAGGGAACATCGTTGCGCATCGCTTTATTTTGGAGGGGTGTTTAGGGCCTTCCAGGGGGGTGTATTAGAGTTTAGAGCCTTGTGGCGCGTTTAGGGTCCTAGAAGGGCTCGAAGGTTTTGTAAGGTCCCATAAGTGCTTAGGGTTTAGAGTTTTGTGGGGTGCTTGGGGTCTAAAGGTTTGGGTGCTTCGAGCCTTTCTGTCTTTCATCTTTCCTCTCGTCTTTCGTTCTTT
>CAJNJA010012503.1:0-13092 GCA_905231915.1 Symbiodinium necroappetens | reverse complement strand
TAGTGCCCTTGTAACCTTTGTTTGAAAGGGTCTCCAAGAAAAGACTGGATCGGACTTGTAGACAGAAAAGGCGCCCTTACCTTTACAAGACGAAGGCCTTCTGGCGAACTCTGCTGTAGTTACCGCTTGCCTTTGACATTCCCCCAAAAGCGGTGCTTATGAGCCCGTTGGAACTGCATGCGAATAAAAGACCAGCTATTGCAAGCCACATCTGGCACATGACATATTCAGTTGCTGAACAGGAACCTCATCACTTCCACCGTGCATTAGGCAAACTTCGCTTCTACGCCGAGCTGGCAGCCGGTGAGGACGGTGCGAGCTTCGAGGAGAAGGGTGGCGCACCTGGGCAGCAGTTTGCTCGTTGCATTTTTGAGCATTGAGGATCATGAGCGGGAACAAGCATCAGCAATTTGGACCCTGGGGGATGGAGCCAGGGCGGTGGGACAGACCTGGCATTCAAGCGAAGCTGCAAAGTAGCGCCAGACTCGCTTGGCCGGATCTTGCCTGCATCGGCCGCTGCAAACTCCTTCACCGAACGTCCCTTCAAGGGTGCTGATAGCACATGCATTCACGACAAACTGTAGCACGAGCAACTCAGACCTGCGTGTTGCTAACTGCCTTAAGGCCTACTGGATTCCGAAGCCGGCGCCTTTCCCGGATTACGATGACTACCTGCGCAAGAAGCCTGTCTGATACGTGCCCGAAACTCTCAATCCTACCCTTGGATCTTCCAGACGGGAGAGCATGCAAGAGGGCCGGGTAGTCAGGAGGTGCAGGTTGCTAACTATATTTGATCTGGGAGTGGAAGGCTCCGATGCAACAGATGCTCACACTTGCTGCGCACATGGAGCTCGTTCGCATAATTGGTGCGTGCTGGGTTTCAGAAGGGTGGCTCGGGTGGGATGCAGATGCTGGTGATGCTCGACCCGCTAGAGTCTGGAAAATGACGTGAGGCTGAGCTGTGAACGAAGATGGCATCATACTCGCCTCCGAGTGTTACAATTACAAGTTCGGATTGCGCCACAGACTTGCGTGCCGAGAGAGACCGTCAGTGGCAACCGCTTCGAGGACTGCATGCCTTAGGCTAGCCACGGTAGGAAGAACCGTCAGTGTTCATGAATGCTGCAACGCAACCATCTGAGCAGCTCTCGTGCTTTCCCGCATCAACACCAGCCCAGGAATAACTTGCAGCGGGGTCATGTTAGCACAGTTCGCTGGGTGCTGGACTGCAACATGGGATGTCCGGCCCTCAGCCGAAGTAGTCATGGCTAGACCTGAAGCATCTAAAGTCTAAAAGGCGCCAGGGGACCTGTTTGCACTCCAGAGGATCTGTCGGTTCGACCTGTCTGGTGTATACATCTTTTGTGAGTGGGAAGAGGCCGTCGCCCAGCCTAGATGAATTCAAGTCAGCCCAGAACCCTTGGCCAGAAAGGTCAGACAACGACCTTCAAGACCAGAAGGCGAGGAAGTTCGGGGCGGTTGGCCGCAGATGTCGGACAGGTGCAGAAAGATCGTGTGAGCAATGCCATGGAGACCGGGGTGCGAAACGTTGTGCATTTTCTGGAGCTTTGTTCTTGTATATGTTCATGGGACTACGGCGGTCGATGGTCTATCAGGAAGTAAACCTCAAGCGACACACGAAAAGAGAGAATGAACAATAGCATGGGTTTCGCAACTGTGGATGTGCCTATAGACGAGCAGGCGAGCATGCTCTATACTACCTATTGCCATGTGAGCGTATGGATTTGCAGTCCCCGCATCGCCAAGGGCCACACACAAGACCCTATCAACCCTAACCCCTAAACCCCTCGCCGACTGGTACCCACGAACCTCGCCTGGCATGTCCGAGTTGTGAGAGCCTAAACCCCTAAACCCCACCCCGGAGCCAAAACCCAATGTTTCGCCGAAGGCACGAGCTCGCCCTTCTTGGCAGATCTGCCACCGATGAGGCTGCCGCACAGCTGCACATAGCTGCACCTGACAAGCCGCAGGTTTACAGTGTGTCGTCAGAGACACTAGCGCTTGTCTTGTTGTCTCAGGACATGCCCAGCCTAGCCAGCGTAAGGGATAGTGCATCGGCTGGCATTCCAACAGGCCTCTCTTTGCTTTTTCGGCAGTCCTGGAAGCTTGAACAGGCGTGCACATGCTACAACCCACGCCTACTCTTGTTGAATTGTTGGTACCAGCACGGCAGACGTACCACATCTGATCACTTCGGAAGGTAAAACCCCTGAGCTTGTTACAAAGGCAATTCCGCTGCGAAAGCTGTACTTTCGTAAACCCGACAGTCATGTGCAGTGATTCAGGCACAGGGTTTCAGGTGTGATGGAGGTCTTGAGCCAGGCAAATCAGGCTTTGCAGTCGGGCCACCATCTCTTTTGTTCACAACGGGGTCCCCTTCGGTTTGTTCGCCTGATGTCAGCTCAGGTGGTTCAGAGCTATCGACGCACGGCCGAACAAGCTTTCATATGGAGGTAGCCTGAGGTAGCTATGTGGTCGACGACTGCAAGAGCCAGCCACGCACCGTACCTACCGAGGTGGTATCACAGCTATTGCAGGAATCGTCCAGCATATGTTAAGCCAGTCCGTCTCAATGCCTCTCGCGAATGGAGTCGTCATTTTATGATGGTCTCGGTTTTTGTTTTCGGCAGGCCGAAATATACTGCTCTCTAGACACAATATAGCAGAGGCGTTTGCGTAGAAAGGCACAACGCCAATTATCGGTGGGAGCACATGGAGCACACAACCGTGTAATTCTAGCAGATTTACTTTCAATGTGGGCTCTGAGCAACCTCGAAACGAATTCGACTTGAACCGATGCGATCTACTGCAACAGTCAGCCAATCCGTTGCTGTGAAGACGCAGCTCCCAATCTTCATCCAGGCCACCATGTCAAAGAGTGATTGCTAGTTGAGAAGACCCGCTTGAACCGGTGCCTGCTTGAGCGAGTATGCGTCGGAAGCAGGAGTAGCATGCATTAGCATGCGTTACAGTGTCATGTACAGTACTGCTGTTGATGATGTCAGGTGGGGCTCGTAAGGAGCCTGGATTTTAGTTTGTTGTCGCCGCGTACCTCGCCTGACCTCGTCGAGCGTGAGTGCCAAAAAGACTGATTGGCCTAGGAGACGCGGTGGACCCCAACGGTGCGGATCCCTGGATGCTGGACCTCCTGCGGGTGGGGCTTCTCGGATAGAAGAAAGATAAAAAGAAAGGGATGCCACGCAGTCGTGCGTTTAGCTCCAGCTCTGTGCAGCTGCCGTCTTCGTGCATACTTACCGTTCTACTTGTGCCTGTCGAGCCGTGGAAAAGTTGGCGTAAACTTCGGAGAGTTCGTTGGCGAATCTGCAAAAAAAGACTGCAATGGGTTCTCATAAGTCAGTTCTGAGGCAGCTCGCCGTGATTGTCGGCGATGCCTTATTCATCCATGGAGGACTCTACGACGATGCGCTGGGTGCTCCGGACTTCGTTCGCCAGATCATTCCATTTTCTTTGCTGCAGTATTTCTCATGGCCAGGCATGACTTGTCATGGTCCATAGGCCGACCGCCGCTCAAAGATGTCCAGAATACATAGTATATAGAATGCATAGAGGCTAAAAGGTCAAGCCGCTGCGTGTCGAATGTGGTGTTTGCAGATGCTGTTTGTGTGCTGATAAGAATAGGAAACGCGGGAGCACCCAAGCAGGCAAGCGCACATGCAGTTTGTGAGCTTCATTCCGGTCTAGGTGGACTTCACCTGACCACAGTGTCTCAGTGCTGCCTCAATCCACTACACTAAAGTACCAATCGTGCCGCGTGTCCTCTTTCCGACCACCTGTCGGCTTCACATCGGATTCCCCGGACCATGTGCTCGCTACTCTCCCAAGTGCAGTTCTTCTAGTTGACTCTGAGGCCACGCCCCCGCCCCGTAGGATTTGGGAAGGGTTTGGCTGCCGTTTGCCCGAGGTGCTGTTCCTGGCGAGGAGGGGCCAAGAGAGACTTGACTAAAAAGTCTTCAGATCTGAGGTGTCCATTTCCTGGGCAGGGCATCATGCATGGGCCATTACAAATATTACAACCGTGAGCCCCCCGTTTTACTAGACATCTGTCTTCTGTGTAAACATCGAAGATCCGGAAGCTGCCATTGTCCAGCCATCCCCAAACAGAGCGAGTCAGCAGTCTGTCTATTTAAATTCTATAAATTGTAGCTGGCCATGTTTTGGTAGGGTTTGTTCAGTCCCTTTGTCTGTCCTGAGACATGGATCAGCACAGACGGAGCCACGGGAACCTCGGAAACAAGACGAGTTTGGTGCTGTGGACATGTAGGACGAGTGTAGGGGCGCCAAGCTTGAGGACAGCATGCACTCCTGGGCTGCAGCGCTGAACGCATGGAAGGACGTGGCCTTTCACCTCCGAATCTTTGTAATGGTCTAGGGTATCATGCTACCTAATTACACCCCGCCGGGCTCGTGCTTGTTGATTGCATTGTTGCATACGACCAGGTCCGAAGTCACGAGCTCTCTAAAGCTTGGATCCGAAAAGCTTCGGGAACAGACTTGAGCATTTTTACAGCCGAGCACTGCGGCAGACGACTCGGATGAGAGCCCGTCGCCCTATTTGGCTAAAGCCTCCTGGCTGACCCGCCAGAAGTAGAGCGATTTCCTGCAACTGCCAGTGATCGGTTAGGTTTTAGCCATGGTGATGAAGGTGTCTCAGGTTCTTCCCCACGTGTGGGTGATGGATGAGGCTGTTCCGCAGTCGTTGCTAGATCGTGTGGACCAGGCTTTTGCCACAGATAGCCGGAGCACTACCACGAAGGAGGAGTATCATGGTAGGCCCCTCACATCACGCAGTATCGAGTTCGACATGGATGAAACTGCAAGGCCTTTCTTCGAGATGATCGCACACGGCTGGGGTTTAAGCTTAGCGGAGCCCTTCGACAAGTTCATGGTCTCAGACATTTGTGGTGCTGAGCAGTCTCCTCATGTGGACCACATAAACCTTGATGACCTGGATGGCCGAAACTGGAGTTTCCTGGATTTGGGCCTCCAAAGCTCAGAGCTCCGGAACCCCCGGAAGGTGGTGCCTACCGTGACAGTCGTGGTCTACTTCAACTCTGTGGGAGGAATCTGCTTTCCTAATGCCCCAGAGGAGGTGAGTACCATTGCGGCCCAGCGCGGTCGGGTGGTGATGTTCGAGAACTACCTGGAGGACTACCAGAGACCGTCTCACAATCCCGCGGCCTCGCACTACGGCCTCTACTTTCAGGACAAGCCGAAGCGGATTCTTGTCATGGGCATCCTCGCGAATCAGACGCCTCAGTTCTCTCTTGAGCCAGAGCCCAGGGCCCTGACGAGGAGCTTGGTCTACTGTGCTGGCACGGAAGCTGACCCTCTCCGCCACGAGAATCCTTCCTACGATGGCTACTACACCCCGCAGGAGCTCAGGGAGAGGGCCCCTGACCGAAACGCAGAGATCGCCCGCGGCTGGGCGGCCGCCAAGCCAGTGGAGAAACAGCCAACTGGGCAGGGAAAGCCCGACGCGGTGGTGGAGGAAACGGTAGCCCCGAAAAGCAGCTCCTGCTGGCTCTGTGGAAGATGAAAGCCTTTAAGGATTCAACAGGGCCAGGCAGCACTCGATGTTGCCACACTTCCTACTGTTCATCTTGTCGGCGAGGCGCTGTACAGCCAAGCAACGCCAGATCCTCTCTGGGAGTGGTTTTTCTCTGCGGTGAACCGCGGAGACAAAAGAAGCGCGATGCTGTGGGCTGTTCACCATCTTTTTAACGTCTCCTTGAAGACCGCGGCATGCGCATTTTAATGTGATTCTGAAGCTTGGTATCCGCATGTAACTGCTGTCTTCATCGGCCTTGCTGCCCGGACATTGACATGAGCTCGGGGTTGCAGGGACAGGGAGAGCTACAGAGCTCCGGTTCCCTCAAAGCCACGGGAAAAGCCGTCAAGCCGTCCAGGGATAGCAAGAGCAGTAAGTGAGAATGCTCAGACGCTCAGAACAAGAAGCACACTGATCAAGGCAATAGCAAGAAGACAGATCACAACAATAATTGCAGCACAAAGACAATCATAGACTCACTCCGGCAACAGCAACAACAACTTCTAGTTACACTCCACGCCCAAAGCCCAGCAGCCCTCGCTGCTGGAAGCCTCGCCTGCATCTCACTGCAAGCCCCTACATTAAACCCAAGCTTGGTAACCCTACTTTCATCCTACTAAAGAAGCTTGCAACTTGCAAGTATGTGTATATATATATATTATATATAGATATATATATATATCTATATAGCTAGATGTTACAAGTAGTATAGGCTTCTGAGTTGAGCGATGCTCCGCGGAGTGGCGCTTCTCGGCCCAGCTTCTGGCTGCGGCCTGGAGGCTTTCGGGGGTCGCTTTTGTGTTGAGTGGGTTTTTAGGATCGTGGATGTTAGGAGTGTCGTGCTGAGGAGTGCCGGAGAATATGATTTCCCGGAATTCTTGACAAATGCCGGGAAGCAAGAATGGTTAGCTATGTGAGTTCTGCAAATATTCCGCAAGTTACGAGTTTGTGTAGACCTCCCGCAGAGTACGACAGCCAGGCCTGAACTTTGCTTGGCAGGAGTTTGGCGGGAAGTTCTGTACCGCCATCAGCCCCATTCCCTGAGAGCCCAAGCGAATACTCACCAGTGATCCGTGCAGCAAGGGTTAGATCTTGCGATGACAAATCACGATGATGCGACATGCAAGGTCCCTTTCCAGAGGCTTCAGACATCTTCAGACCTCTGCGAAAGCG
The DNA here is from genome assembly GCA_905231915.1 of Symbiodinium necroappetens. Taxonomy (NCBI): domain Eukaryota; class Dinophyceae; order Suessiales; family Symbiodiniaceae; genus Symbiodinium; species Symbiodinium necroappetens. The sequence goes on along the minus strand of CAJNJA010012503.1, from coordinate 6,329 downwards.
ACAGGAGCCTTCCGTCCAAACGCTGGCAGCACTGCCGACGAAGGAGGCGCCAGTCTTGAAAGGATCCCATGCTGGTTCAATTGTTCTGCCCTCCGGTGAACCCAAAATGCCCAATCGGAAACTGCGAGTGGTTTCTGGAGCGGCGCGTGGCTTCATCGCAGGGGTCCTTGGGGTTGCTGCCCCGAACTAGTGGCAATCTCTTCAAATTCGTTAGCTGGCATGCCCGTGAATATTGAACGTCGCGGCCTTGGGTGATCAAGACTTGCTTTAAAGAGGACATTCCTCGTGTTGACGACATCAGCACTTTTTTGAAAGACCTTTGGTTTTGCAGTGGTTTAAGGTCGCACAACATACACCTACCAGCATGCTGCGGCAGTGGGAAGTACACGTATTGCAGAGTGTTCTGGGTTTGTGGGCTTCAGGTTTCAGGGTCCTGTCCCTCCAGAGGTTGCTCTCTGCCATGTTTGTTGTTGCCTCACTTTGCCAGAGTTTATAAACTTGACCAGCCCGCTTCTTGCTGAGTGCGAGAAGTGTTGAACCAATGGATCTACCTGTCACTGCGATGAGCATCCCGGAACATTGCCCAGAGATAGACGGCAAAACAGAAGGATGGCTCGAGTTTCCCGAAGACCGTTATCGGCTGAAGCAGCAGTTCAGGATTTGCCCGAGGATGAACAGCAGTTGCTGCAGACGTTGCCCAAGGCCCGCAAAGACAGGGTCATTATTTCTTAAATGCCTAACCGTCAGATGTGGTCGTGATCCGACGTGTAGGTAGGTTTCTGTCATGGACAGGACAGATTTCAGCAGAAGTAAGGGGTGAGCCGCTTGTGGCTCTATCCAGTGTCGAGCTGCCTGCACAGTGTACGGCAGAGCTGGAAAGCTTTAATGTCATACCGGAGTTGCAGTCTCTGAAGCAAAGAAGCAAAAAGCAACTACTGCACCGTACTCAAAACGAAGCACAAAGAATACAAAGAAGTCGTTTGGACAACGATTGCCTGGAGTGTGGGTGCTGCTCGAGTTCACAACTTCCATGAAGGTTCTACTTCACCGGAGGAGCGGCAGCGCCTGGAAATTGCTGTGCGGCACCACCCGATGCTTCTGTACTGTGGTGGCTGAGTTCAGCGTGCGATTCTACGTGCCTCGCAACCGCAAAGCCTCTAAGGTTGTCTCGTAGGCGTTTGCCTGTTTTTCGTCAGTCTTACTTGACCTTTGCCTTGCTCTGTCCTTGAAGTGACTTCAGGTGCAACAAACCGGACCGTGTAGTGCAAGATGCAAGTTCGCAACTTCACGAGCAGCACTCCCCTGAGGTGTCCGCCCTTCGCTTTTGCCTGGGCCAAGACCCCGAGGAAGAGGCCACGAAGATCTTTGGTGATCAGCCCATGTGCTAGTAGCAGATTTGTTCGGAGGCCTGTGTTTGCAAAAGTGGGGGCAGAAACCGTGGTGATTGCTTACCAGACGCAACGGGTTAGCTGAAACTGAACTCTGTCCTCTGAGCAGTGAAATGGAATGAGATGACACAACAAGTGATTCGGTTTCAGCAGCACACAATCGCCTGTCGAAGCCCCACAGACTCCGGCATGCTTAGTGCCGAACAACAACAGCTTAGTTCAGTCCAGGGGCGACGTAACATGTGGCCAAAAAGGGCAACAGTTCAGCTGGATGCATAGCTCTTGATGCTGTCTGTGATGGGAGTTGGCAGCACCCTGCAGGTTTGCACCTGCTTCTGGTCAGAGCATCCGGAGGTGGGGGCATGCAACGAAGACCACTTACGATGGGCCGATGCTTTTGTGCACTGCTAGCTACTATCCGTATTCTTGCGAGATTACCCGGACAGCCAGGGACAAAATCAAGCGTATGATCCACACAAAAACCTGGTCAACTGAAAGCCTTTGCCGAGGCGATAAGCACGATGTTCGTGAAGAGCTTGGCCAGATTGATGGCTGCTGCCATTCAGCCTGAAACCAATTTGCACGACCCGGACTACCTCGCCAAATTGTGGGTGTGGCTTCTCAGCGACTTTCCTGATGCAGGGCGAGTTTCAATTGTTGTGTTCTGTGCGGTCTCGGTGGCCAGGCTTCAACAATGCTGCATGTGCGGGTGTTGGAGATGTTGTGGGAGCTTGATCTCAACAGCTGCTTTTCACTGCGGGTGCACCATGGTTCTGAAACGCCCGTGTCCGATGCCCAATGCTCCTGAAGTCGCTGCCGCTACAGTCTACTAGAAGAACGCAGGAGCCCATGGCAAAGCGGTCGACACACCGTCCTTGATCTCAGGTGAGGTGCCCCTGCCACCCCCGACCTGTTCGCTACATCTTTGTGCCCGTCACGGGGTCTCGGCCCTGGCGATTGGCGCTATGCCGCAGCCACCTGGCTGGGTCTTATGGGGGACTTCAGGCTTCGTCGTAGTTGAGTTTCTGGACTTGGAATAGGATCCATGTAGAGGCTCACGTGGCTAATCAGCTATGCTGGCCTGTTCAGCACTTCCCGAGTCGAACAACTAACTGCACATCTGAATGCCTAATGCGTTATAATGCGTTCACGCGGGATTTTATATGCTCGTCAGTCAGCGGGCCTAGATACCTCAGCTGGATGAATATTTTCTGCAAGAGCCTTTTCTAAGGATTGAGTGCCTGCCTGTGCCCCACGTGCCTTTGGGCTACCTGGTACAGCGACTGAGCTTGTCTTCGCTCTTGCTCCTCTTCCGACTGGCTTTGCTGGAGCGGAAGGTCGCGTCTACGGCATCTGTGGAAGGGCTGGTAAACGGAGGGCTTCAGGAAGGTAACGGAGGGTTTGAGTTGCCCTGCCATGGGATGTCTACACTTTTCGGATGGTGAGGTGGTCACCGGTCAACTTTGTTGATGTGATTCATGAAGGGAGCACGAAATACAGAGAGTTCATGTCAACAGCTCTAGACTGTGCTCTGTTCATATGGTTCTCATGGTCGGCTTTGTGCCAGCATGCTACATACTGGCATACTTCCTTCCCGTCCTGCACTGGACCCGTGACCAATGTCTGCTAACATCATCCATGAATCGTTCGTAGGGGGCACATGCCCTGTTCCGAAGACTGTTGGCGGTCGAACTTCAAGCTTCGCCTGTGCGGCTTTGTTGCCAAGCCAGACCTCACAACACGCCGTCGGGACCGCCCTCAAGCTTTTGGCAGATGTAGCGGGTGGGACGTACTCAAAGCCATCAGTCACGAACGAGCCTTTCCTGACCTGGAGGTTGTGCTGCGCTCCTCCTCTGCTTTCACTCTGGCGGCCTGTGGCGAGGCGATCACCTCCCTGCTGCTCTTCCCCTTCCGCTGGCAGCTCCTGGACTCCAATGCGGACCGTTGAAGTCTTCCTTACACTGCCTAAACCTGCCTATGCTTGGATCTTGGTTCTGCTCTGAGGGTCCAGGCTGCATTGAAGGCTTGGTCGCTAGGGCCACGAGACTGTTAATTCGAACCGCAACTGGAATTCAGTGCAATGCTCCAGCACGTGTCCCCTGTTAAGACATCTACGTCGCACCTGCGGTTGCTCACCTCAACGCCAAACGTTTCAAGCCTTCGAGGCACTCATACATGCCGGTGTCGCCTGTGAAGCGGGAGTACCTGCAGCAGAAGCTCGCGCATGACGGTGGACTTGTAGGTTTGTTCTTGAGCTGGAGAGTCAACGCATTCCCTGCCATTTTTTGGCGTTGCCACAGGACCTCTCTTTCAGGTTGCACCATCGTTACACCCATCTCATGAGTATTCTGCTGGAAGATTTAGCAGCCGGACGCTTGTAACGCTCTTGGCAAGTCTTGTCTGCCGTAACTTGAAGTCGGAAAAGGTGTTTCGGTGTTTGTAATGAAACACGCTGCACTTTCAGAGCGGTAGCATCGCTGGGTTTGCACATGAGTTGGCAGTGGTGAAGCTGGAGTTATCCGGACCCAGAAGTCGCGCAAACCGGTGGCAACCAAGGAAGGGGCCGTACGTTCTGGGACTGCATCGCGCGGCTTGCCTCGCCTTGTTGCACAGTTTAATTTGGGGTTTGGATTGCAGAGTTTTACCAGGGTTCTTCCTGTCGGTCTGAGGGGAGGCTCTGTCAAAGACTCGATGCCGAAATGACCCAGAGTGCGACCCACCGCCTGCAACTTCAATCCCGGAACATTGCATCAACTCTGAAAAGTGTGCTCTCATCAAACCAAGCCTTGGTCGCGAATTTCCAAGGACCCTTGCAGGTCCATGGTTTTTGTGGGCAGGGACATCATGTTTGTCTGATCCGTTTACCGCAAAGAAGCAGTCCTCGAAAGGAAGTTCTGGATCTCGGAACCGCAGCACTCACGGCACTGCCCTCTAGTACCAGTGGGGGCTCGCTTCTTGGCAGAGGTTGGCCTAGGTCATCAGACCCCATTTCGTTTGGGAGGGTGCCCCGACCCCTGGTCGCTGTTTAGTTCAGCCGTTCAGCTTGTCAATCGCAAGTCTTATGGCTTTGCCGGCCTTGTTACGGGTTCGAGATCATCTGTGCTGCGTAGCTGGCACCTGGAGCAACAGTCTGCAGCCCTATGCATGGGCTTTTGTGGGTTTGGTCTTGTGCCAGCGATAGCCCTGAGCCCGATAAAGTTGGTCCAGAGAGACAGCGAGGAAGAGGTGCCAATGCTGTCGGGGGAAGTCCAGTAAAAGCTTCGCTGTTGCAAGTAGGTGGGACTGCCCAGTACGTCGTGCTCACTTTTGAGTCTGCACAGCTCTGTCGTATAGCATGGTAGGCTGTTTCTGAGCAAAGCAGACTCACAATCCGACCTTTCCTTGCCTCCAAGACACAGAAAACCGGCAGGGTCTGTGACAGTGCTCTTATGTTTTCTCTGTGTCTGCACGTGTTTGTGTCCGTGTAGGTTATCATCTGAAAATGCGCCTAGCCTATTGTGTGTGTTTGTGTGTGTGTGTGTCTGTGTGCTCGGAGTCCTTGCCACATGTATATCCATCTGGCCGTTAGCTCCCTACATAGTATGAACAACTGGCTTGTTGTTGGCTTATCTGGCTGTGACTGTAGAGACTGTAGAGACACCTATGCCGCATGCATGCACGTATGCTATTTTGTTCGGACCTGTGAACAATACGTCTGCTGTCAGGGCTGCATGTTGGTTGTTTGGCAGCATGCAGCGACTGTCTGGACTAGGTGTGCTTTCTCCGTGTTCGACCTGGATGTTGGGGAAGTGGAGATCGAGTCGGCGGCTGTGAGGCTCCCCACGAAGCTCGCACTCATGTGCTCTTGTGATTCTGCTGGACGAAACTATAGGCAGAAATGATGTCGGAGTTCCGGCATACTGGGAATGATTCACCTCCTGCGTTGAGGTTGCCAGAGCTACCCAGCAGCGTGCAGGCAAGGCTCCGGGCAGGGGTCAGCCGTTTGATGGCGAACACTGGCATCGAGGCTTTGACGGCAAAAGTGGCAAAAAGTAGTAATAATAATAATTGTCATTGCAATAGCAGACGGCGCACGCTTTGCTTTGTATCCCAGGGTATCATAGTCCGAAGGGAAAAGGGCCTTAAAACCGATCCCAGTGGCCACACTTCTCAAGGTCCCGAAAATCGGAAAACTGGTTACTCAGGAGGGCTTCACAACTGCACATCTCATGCCGAACTGAAACCTGGCGGGACGACCCATTTGCCCCAACTGTGCTCTATGGACGACTTTAAGCTGTAGGGATGAGCCAAGGGGTACGTGTGGCCTGTGCAGTGAGAACCAAGCAGAACAACCTCCCAAAACCAGTGATGCATGCACAGCTTCCTACAGAAGTGGTATGATCAGTTGCATCCTGCACTTACTGCTGAGGATGTGGGGGCTGCATCTCAGACTCGCCTCGGCGAGGGAGACCCGACGTTCGACCGCGAGGAGGGGATTCTCCTGCCTCTGATTACTGGGCTTGGCTTTCGGCGGCTTGTGCTGGCAGTGCACGAGTGTCGGTTGTCTCTATCCGCCGGTGGAAACCCGGGCACATGATGTCCCGCATCATATGCATGCCTGGACATGCATACATGCATGCATGCAGGTACATGTGTTAATATATATATATATATTATACACACACATACATACATACATACATACATACATACAATAGTATAAGATAAGATAATATAATATACTACAATATAATATAATATTATAATATAATATATTATACCATATCATATTATAATAGAATATAATATACTATACTATAATATAATATAATATAATAAAAAGGTTGCGCCCAAGCGGGTCCCCGCCCCCTCGCCCCCTCCCCCCCAATGGTTCAGTCTATATACGGCACTCGGTTTGCGGTTCTTCAGCATCCATGCGCCCTTCCCCCCTCCCCCGCCACA
>CAJNJA010012502.1:284-13093 GCA_905231915.1 Symbiodinium necroappetens | reverse complement strand
AGGCGAAAGCCCTACGGAGTGAATCCTGAACCCCATAAGGACCTTAGCACCCACATGAGAAAACGATAGCACCCTCTTTGCCAAGCCTATATAGTTTCCTTGTGCTTGCGTGCCTAGACCCTACACCCTTTCACTGAACATCCAGTTCGGCGGTGCTGTGAAGTTTGCAGCCTCAACAGACCCATCTGCCCAGGATCGGAGACTTCCAGGGCAAGATGGAGCTGGTGGAACAGGCCGAATTTGTGAATGAGGGTGTAGGTGTTTCTTTGTAAGGGGGGGAGGGGGGGGGGGGNNAAAGGTGGGTAGGGATTCACAATTTCGGCCACAGCAATTGAAACTCGGGATTGGGGGAGAGGTCTGCGGTCTTGATTTTAGGGCTTTCGCTTTCTGTCTATTTTCTTAGGCCCAGGCATTACCTGCAGTATCCATTGTGATTGCTTTTATGGTTTTACAGTGCTGTTCAGTAATTGGTGTAGTCGTAAACGGCCACGATATACTCAAAGGCCCGGCATCGAAGAAGGGATGTTGAGATTCATGTGCCGCTGGTTTGATCTTGTGGCGTGAGACTTCGAGGAGTGTCTGTGGGTGTTGGTAGATTCTGTTTGGGTTTCAGCAAGCTTAGACCGTTCTAAATAGTTAGCTAATCCCGGATCGAAGTACGAAGGCTAGGCCCCTATGTGAGGCTGCGTTGGGTTGGGTTGGGAGTTCCTAAACCGCAATTCCCTTAAGCCCTAAAACCCTCAGTCTATAAATCCCTTAAACCTGAAATCTCCCCGACCCCAAGTCCGAAGCCCTAAGACCCCTCAACATCCCGCCAAATCCCTTAATTAAGCCTCAAACCACACCCCAAAGTCTCCAACTCCCCCCGCCCCAAACCCGCCAAATCCCTACCTTTGGTTAGTGGGGAATGGAAGAATGGTAGTAATGGTACTTATATGGTTCCCATTCCTCCATTCCCTACTAACCAAAGGTAAGAATTCCCCAAACTCCCAGTCTCTTCGTGGCCGAGGTCCTCGCTAGCGGCATGGACGTTTTTGCGCACAATGTGGAGACGGCTCGGTCCCTGACGCGATGTCCAGGGCGACCCCTTCATGGTTCATATAGGCGCCTCTTTAGATCGTAGTATAATAGTATAGTAATGCATAGTCAGTGTACTACAGTATAGCACAGTACAGGATAGTATAGTATAGTATAGTAGAGTAATAGTAGTATAGTATAGTATCGTTAGTATAGTGTAGTATAGTATAGTGTAGTACCCTGTGTCATGGTTTTGGGGTTTGGGCGTTCGGGTGTAGGGTTTCAGGACTTAGAGGCTTGGGCCTAGGCTTCAGGGTTTAGCGGGCTTCTTCAGGTTTACGGGTTACGGCCTTAGGGTCAGGGCGTTCAGGCTCTAGGACTCTAGGGGTTTGGGTTTAGAATTTCGAGAATTACCATCGGTAACCCCAAGGCCTTTAAAGCAGTCGCTAGAGGCCTTAGCGCCCCTCAGCATGAAATCCTCGACCCAACAGGCCTAAACCCTGAGCCCGAGAGTCTGGACGTCCTACACCTGTAAGCCCGATCGCCCTACTAAACCTTACATGCTACTTCTTGCACAACACAGACTTCAACATCACCAGAAGCTGCAAAAAAGACGTCCCCCACAGACCCTGGACTGAGGCCATCAAGCCACAAAGCTGTAAGAATCCTGATTCCGAGGCCAGAATAAGCCACCAAAACTTGGCACAGAGCCCTCCGAGGTTGAACGCCTGCAGTCCACGGTGCGAGATCGGAGGGCCGGCTATGCGCAGACCATGGCAGTGCTGAAGCACGCCAAGGAGGCCGGGTGGGCGCTTCTGGGAGTCTTGGGGACCCTGGAGGGAAGACCGAGGGCTTGGGAAAAGCATATGGACGAGTCCGGTTTAGGGTTTAGGGTTTCGGGGTTTAGGGGTTTAGGGTTTAGGGGTTTCGGGGTTTAGGGGTTTAGGGTTTAGGGGTTTAGGGGTTTAGGGTTTAGGGTGTCTCTTTGGAGGGCCTTAGGAAATAACCTCAACCCTGAAAGCCAATCCCTAGTGTCAGCCTATGTCAGCCCTTTTGCTTTTGGAGGGCTTTTGACCTCGGTGAACTCGGGTTTGAGGTTTTGGGAAGCCTGCGACTTCACGTAGCAGTAGGTAGCTTGGGAAGGCCCTGGGTTAGACTTCAGCTGTTTCCGCGGCACAAGAAAGCAGCTTCAAGCCAGCCCTCAGACCCTGAACCCAACCCTAAACCGTTCCCCAAATTCCTACTTGGTAAGCCCGACACCCGGGAAAACCCCAGGCGAGACCCGACATCGTCACCAAATCCTCTGTCATGCTGGGACTGGGTGAAACAGACGACGAGATCCAGAAGGCCGGCACTTGCCCAGGGGTTTGCTGGCCTGTTTCGGTATAAGGGTTCTATAGGGTTACGGGGGGTATCGGGTTTCTGGGTCCACATGAAGGGGTTTATGGGTGGGCGGTGGTGCATAAGTGGCTTCTTCTTAGGTACAGGGTCTGGCGCCCTAGCTGAATGTGGAGGGTTCGGCCTTCCGATGGAAAGCTTTTGAATGCTACGCCGTTGCCATAGGGTCCAAATGCCGGTTAGGTACAACGAGTTGCGTGTGTATACCTCGGAGAGAGCTTGGACCCTCAACCACATCCCAACACCCCTCGCCCGCGAGTGTCCTGCAGACCCTCGAAGATCTTCGCGATGCTGGGGTCGAGATGGTGACCTTTGGACAGCCCGGCGCGCAGCGGAGGTGTTTGGATTGGTGCCTTGCACACCGAAGTCCAAGCCGAGCCTTGATGAAGCCCCTGCGCCTAGGTATCTTCAGCCCACTAAGAGGCACATGAAGGCTGCTGGGAACGCTTGCATGTCCTAGTAAACTTCAGGATTGAGCACTGAGAGTTCAGGGTTTTCTCTTCTCCTGGGGTTTTTGAGATCTGCTTCAAGTGGCGAGGATTGGAGGGCTTGGTTGAAGGCCTCCTCCTTTGGGGGCTTAAACCAGAGCTTGGATGGTCTATGTCTGTGGCACTTTGGGAAACTGTAAAATTTTCCTTATGGTTCCTATAGATAGACGTACCCTTTCATAAACATGTGTGAGGGCCCCCCAAAATACCCGGAGCATGATAGGCTTTATTGGATTTATTGGTAATATCATGTAATATCTTTCATGCGAAGTCCACCACTGCGGGAGGTCACGCGCTACGTGACACCCGAGGAGTTCGACCACTGGAAAGTAGCTGGCGAAGCTCCGGCCTTGTACCAGTAGCACATCGGTTGTTATTCTTACTTCTAACATCACCAGTCTTTATTATTCTTATTCTTGTGCTCATTGTTAGTATTTTCAGTGTTTCTTTACTTATGCTAAACCCCTAACCAGCGAATCAGAGGATGCAGTCAGGTTTGCGATGGCAGCTGCGAGCCAAACTAGTTGCGCAAGAACTTCGGGTTTGGAGTTGAACAGCGCGGCTTCAGAGGGTGAACGCTCCTTGAAGCACAGGATAAAACCCAGAACACCGCGCCCGACGCAGCCCCTACACCCAGCACGCCAAACACCCGAAACACCAAGGTGCACAGCCCTAAGCCCCAAATCCTAGCATCTCCGGGCCGAAGCCTTAGCCTGTTTGGCTCGTACAGCAGGACAGACTCTCAGAGGGCTCCTGATTATCTTTGCTTGAAGCACGACACTCTCTTCAAAGATATTAAGACTCAAGACCCCGATATTCGAGATGGAGTTAATTTAGGTAGGAGCTCAAGAAACCGGAGATGAGCCCAGACTTACACCTCCTTCGACGCACGGTACCCTCCACGGTTCGACTGCATAGCACGATGCTCCACGACGCTGAAATGCTTAATGTCTGAAGCCTTACCGGACCTTCCCACTCTACCCTGAACAGCTATCCCTTAGTTCAGAAACACTGGCTCCTTCGCTTATATCTTGCTTACGTTGAGCTTCTTGTGTCCGCGACGGCTCCATCATCCATGTATGGCCCAAGCCTCAGACGGGCCGGGCCAACCACGCCTTGTGCTTGGAAAGTTGCTCTTAAGTGCTCCGATTCTTCTGTCTTGCGCTTGGAGCAACAAGTATGAACTGTGGTCTGTTTATGTATCAGCTCACTATGTAATCAAACTTTTTGTTTGCCACCATGACCTGTGGCGTCACTGAGTGGAAGCGGCGTGGCTGTTCCCAGCTCACCCATAGATTCCCATGTAAATGATTCCCGCGGCGGAGCCTTAATGATTGCTATTCATCAGACAACTTGGATTGCAAGACAGATGACCATGCGATTTATTGTAGCCCTAAGGCATCAAAAGAGGCCATGGTACAGATCAAAACAGGGTTATCAACAGTGCAGCCGAAGCCCCGGATGCCATACTGTATGGGTTTAATTAAGGCTGGCCTAGGCTGCAACTGGTGCTAACTGCTGGGAAGCATGAAAGTCGAGCTCGAAGTTTTGAGATAGAATTGCACCTGAAACCACAAATCCCCTCCCCTCTTACTTGTAGAGGAAGGTGGATAAGTAGACTGGGACATCTGCTCTAGTTTTAACCTTAGTTACTAAACCCCTTGACCCTGTAATGGGTAGGCTTTAGGGCCTTTAGGGTTCAGGGTTTATAGCATTTAAGGGCGATAAACCCTAAACCGTAAACCCTAAACCCTACTTCCTAAACCCTGTAACCCTTAACCCTAAACCCTATAACCCAAAACCCTAAACCCTAAACCCTATAAACCAAAACCCTAAACCCTATAAACCAAAACCCTAAACCCTAAACCCTATAAACCAAAACCCTAAACCCTAAACACTATAACCCTAAAACCCTTATAAACCCTATAACCCTAAACCCTAAACCCTCAAACCTTTAAACCCCCAGATCATCTACTCTACTCTCTGGCTCTTAGTAGGGAATGGGGGAATGGATCCCTATGATAGTCCCTTAAGGTCCCCTTTAGTAGTCCCCATAACCCATTCCCCCATTCCCAGAGCATCCCAAACCCTTATAGCCCTAATAAACCCTAACACCCTAAACCCCTATAACCCTAAAACCCTAAACCCTAAACCCTCAAACCTTTAAAGCCCTACTAAACCCTTATAAACCCTTATAAAACCCTAATAAACCCTTATAAACCGTTAAACCCCCAGCTCATCAACTCCATTTGCCAGGCCTCCGCGGCATCAACAACATCTACGTGCCTAGTGGCCGCCGCTGCTGGGGGGTTGGGGTCCGGAAAGCCGTGAAACATAGACCCTATACCTTCTACATATATATCTATATATATGTATGTATGTAAATATGTATATGTATACATATATATATATACATATATATATATACAGTATACACATATATCTCAGAAATCACGGAGACCATGTGGATAATATAGATTTTGCCACAACAGGGGGGCCTTTAATCCTTGGCCCGGAACCTGCCATAAAGCCGCGAGTTCTTTTTTGGATTCTGAGACCGACAACCATTGAGATCCAGGTTTTAAGACACTGCGGATCCAATAGAACGGTGAAGTACTTCAAGACGATGTTTCGGGGTTGGGCAGGCCTAGTCAAAGTTAAAGTACTGCAGTGAAGCCGGACGCTGAATGACAACACCACGCCATGTTTGGAGGCACCGGCCGAGACAGCATCATCACCAGGACCAGCAGCAGAGTCAAGCAATAGTTTTCAAAGGTTGCGGAGTTTTTTCCTGCGGTATGACGGCTGTCATTTTCGCAGTGTCCTGACACGCTTGCAACTGCTCTTCGCTTCCTTGTACCATCGCTGTGATTACTATGTCTCCTCCAGTATGTCTCCTCTTCCATGTCCTGCTATGTCTCCTCCATCATGTCTCCTCTTCCGTGTGTACAAGGCTGTGTTGAGACTCATTTCAGTGACCGCTTTCCTTTGGTCTGTATGTTTCGGTTTTCGGGTTACACGTCCGCTCAAGACATGGTCATGACGGTGTCTCAAAGCACATCTTGAGCTGTGCCACTTCCTTCAGGATCGTTCAGTCAAACCCGGAATGTACCGAGTCGAAGGTTCAAGTTTGCTACACCAGACATTGAAAGTGTCTCAATGTCTTACATCCATCACAGACTGAGCCCACTACAGCATACTTTGCATCAGCGTGCCAGGGGCCGTGAACCCCGTCGGCGACACAAGAGTAGTACCACAACCTCCAAAAGCTTCCAGGTCCAAGTACACAGAAGCCCTGCCTGCACCAGGAGCTCGGACTTCCAAAACGGCAAGGTCGGTGGGGAGTCCTGCGCGATGCATCTGTCTTTTTTGTGTGTCTGGGCTGCCCAAGGCAAAGGCTTAGATGGGTTTTGGGCCGAGGAGCTTACAGTAAAGTTAGGATCCACGTGTTTTGAGGGCTCCCTGCTCGCAAACCCTCTGCCCGCGCGCTTGGATCTCGAAGCGAGGGAAATTGCACCCGTGTACCTCCGGCAAGATGTCGTTTTGACCCTACCCGCATCCTAGCTTCACATCGTGCTTCACCACTACCAACTAGTGTACGACCCAAGGAGGTCCTTGAGATAGTGAGCTGGTTTTGCAAGGCAGCTCAGGCCTAAGCTGGAAGGAAGCAGTTTTGTGCAGAGTGTGGTTTTCCTCAATACATCCAAGATGCCAAAACTGCATGCAAGTCTGCAAGAGAACTCCCAACTCCTCTTCGCAACCCATCTCACCCCTTGAACTCTATCCAGTTTGTTGTTACCGAATCTACCTATCTATCATCTGTGTATTCATCTATCACATATCTATCTACTTATCTATCTATCTCTCTACCCATCTCCCTCTTTCTCTCTCTATCTATCTATCTATCTATCTATATCTATATCTATACCTATATCTTCTATCTCTATCTCCATCTCTCTATCTATCTATCTATCTATCTATCTATCTATTTATCTATCTATATACCCATCTATCTATCTATCGATCTGTCTACCTGTCTATGATCTATCTCTCTCTCTCTATGTATCTATCTGTCTCTCTATCTCTTTATCTATCTATCTATCTGGCTCTCTCTCTCTCTCTCTATCTATCTACCTATCTCCTTCTTGCTCTCTCTATCTCTCTATCCATCTATCTATCCATCGCTCTATCTTTCTATCTCTCTATCTATCTGTCTGTCTGTCTATCTATCCATCTATCGCTCTATCGCTCTGTCTCTCTATCTCTCTATCTGTCTGTCTATCTATCTATCTATCTATCGCTCTATCGCTCTAGCTTTCTATCTATTTATCTGTCTGTCTGTCTATTTATCTATCTATCTATACAATGTACTGCCCGCGATGCCCTTGCCAGGTCTACTCGCCCTCGGTGAACAAGTCCTCCATGGCAGCAGCGGGTCTCCCCTGCCACCCGCCGCCTGGGGGCTCGGTGTTACGAAGCCCAAAGGGTTCAGGATGGTTTAGGGTTTAGGTTGTTAGGCTTAAGGGTTTAGGTTATTAGGGTTAAGTTTAGGGTTAAGGGGGTATGTCAGTCAGGTAAGAAGGAATGAACTAAACCCCGAAACCTCGAATATACTTTTCTGAGAAAGGCTCGACGAATCTTGTGGTGGATTTCGGAAGCCATCAAAGGCGCCGCGAGCACAGACCGTTTGCGGAAGGCCTTCCCAAATGTTTGCCCTAAACTCTCAACCCCAACATGCTTAACCCCTAAAGCTTAAAGAAGTCTAAACTCAGCTGCTTGTAAAGCCTAAGCCCTAAACGCTTCTGTTCCTAAGCCCAATTCCAAGCCCCGATCCCTAAACTCCGAAACCCAAATCCTGAAGCCCTGTACTTAAACCCGAAAAGCTCCAAAACTCGGGCCGAAGGACGTTAAAGCCTTCACAACCACCATATGAAGGGCAAGGAACTAGACCTGAACCCCCTACACACCCTACTTGTAGCGTAACTATAGTTATAACCCAGATTAGGGGAATTACTCTCCCACTCATATGAGCCCATGAACCTCCAAGTAATTGCGGCTTCGTACTGCTATTCCTTCCTTAGGGTTCCGTGATCTAAACATTGTGTATCGACGTCAAAAACCGGATAGCCCAAAGCAAGCCCAGAAGATGCCTAGGCCTCGGCGGAATGGGCCCCGGCCACCAAGCCCGGCCGGGGAACTTGGTGTTTTGATAGGGCATTCATGGCATTTTGTGCGGTTTCACAAGGTCTTACATGACTTTAAAACGCGCCGGGTTGTGGATTGATTGCTTACACCGAGACTAAGAGCTTCGTGTGTAGTTTTCTCAGCAGTAAAGAGCGCTGCTGGCTAGAGTGAGGGCTGGCAATGTAGGCGTGTTGGTTGAGATTCTCGCAAGTTGCCCAAACCATAATCCCCCAACCCGAATCCTCAACTGTAAATCCGAGACCCCTAGACAGTAAACCCTTGAAAGCCACAAAAAGCTGATTTAAACATCCCGATTACTGAACCCTTATAGAAGCCTTAGTCGAACTGTAACGGTTTAAAGCTGCATTATCCTCAAACCGCGATAGAACCCTTAACTATGAAGGCCCGTGCTAGTCATGAGGACCCTTTGAGCCTAGGCTCGCCTGGTGCATCTCTCCACTGGTGGCAAGGCACCGCCGCGAGGTATGTCGGCCGGGGAGCTCAGGACTAACAAAATCCAGGGTTTAGGTTTCAAGGTTTAGGGTTTAGGGTTTTGGGTTTAGGGTTTAAGGTTTAGGGTTTTAGGGTTTACGGTTTAGAGTTTGGGGCTTGGGTGTGATATGGGACCCTGCACCCCCATAGTTCCTAACAGAAGGCTAGTGAATGTACCCCCCCCCAATGCCTTGTAAACATTCTTAAAGCCACTTGGGGTTTCGGGTGCAGGTTTGAGGGTGTAAGAGCCCAAGAATCAGAGGGTTCCCAGCGTGGCCCAACTAAGACCCCACAGGGCCTGAGCCAGCGCGACAGAAGGACTCCCCTGTCAGGATGCCCCAACGCAGAAGCATTAGTAAACTAGTGCTTCCGAGCGCAGTGATTACTCATCCTGAACACTATTGTACATCTGAACCCACTAAACCCTAAGCCCTAAACCCCCAAACCCTAAACTGACGCCCAAACCGGCCCGAGCTCAACAGTTCTAGCGAGTTGAGGCTGGATCTCGGGCGACCTCTCTGTGTAACCTGGCGAAGCGCTGGGGCGAGGCAGGATCCGCTGAAAGGTGCTATAATAATTAGGCGCTTTTGAGCAGAAGTCTTCCCTGTCTAGGGCGAAAAGAGCGTGGGCAGCATGAGTTTCAGCGACTTCCTAGGCCAAAGCTGCACGCGCCTTTCACCAAACCCTGAACCCTAAGAACCCTAAACCCTCTTTTGGGAACCCCCCCGAATTTGTGCTTGAAGCCCGGGCCCCACTGAGCACCCTCAAGCTCCAAAGATGAAAGATCTAGCACCCTGCAGGCAAGTTTATAACACATAAATATATATATAATGCATGCATACATACATACATACATACATACATACATACATACATACATATATGTACATGTATATGTATATGTATATGTATATGCATATGTATATGTATATGTATATGTACGTATGTATATACATATATATATATATATGTGTGTGTGTAATTGTATATATATATATATATTTATTTATTTCTTTATTTATTTATTTATGTATTTAGTTATTTTTTCACTTATGTATTTTCATGCTACATACATACATACATACATACATACATACATACATACATGCATACATACATACATACATGCATACATACATATACAAGAATATACTTATACCAGAACATGGATATACATATACATTATATATGCTCGAAATGTTTTTATGGTGTATGACATTTAGTCAAATATAGGTGCTGTTGGAGCCTTAAGCGTTGCCCTGAAGACTCAACGACTCGCGAGGCTCCGGGAGCATTTGCCTTCGAGCGGGCACCCGGAGAGTTTTGCGTTTAAGGTTCAAAGGGCCCGAGGGTTCAGGGGTTAGGGTTATATAAGGGGTACTATAAGGGTTACTGTAAGGGTTTAGGGTTATATAATGGATAGTACAACCTCGTCGTTCGAGAGATTTCTGGCGAAGATGCGGCTGCTTCGTCACTTCGTAGGGTTGGGTTTTCTGAGGTCCGTAAGGAGCTGAGGATGTATGCGTTGGGGGCCGGAGGCTTCACCCCTGAAAGGAGGGTTCCAGGAGTCGGCTGCCTTTTGCAGGATTTACTTGGAGGTTCATGGGTAGTTATAAGTGGGCTTATAAGTCCCCTGATATGGGTTATAACTATAGCTCCCCTACTTATAACTCCACTTATTAATTAGCCATGAACCTCCAAGTAGGCGGCCTCAGGCAAGGCCCGAAATTTGACCCCAAACTTCGTCTAAGGGTTCTTCAGTGGTTCTCCAGGTGGCAGTTTGGGAAACTTTCACAGTTCCCTACAGAGCTATCTCTTCTTAATCACTTTGAAGGGCCCCCAAAATACGATGCAGTCCCTCCAAAGGGGAAAAGTTGAGGCGTGCGGACCCCTGTAAAGCCCCTAGTGCAATTAATGCGGAATTTGGTTTTCGATTCAACCTTTACAGAGAGATATCAGTGATATGGGATCCACGAGGCAGATCATCAGAGAGGTAGGCAGGCAAAGAGAATGTCAAATATTCACAATCCATGTATACGTATACAGTATGGGTCGGCGTCGCAGTCGCAGTCGTGATGGTGATTGTATAGCAGCAGCAGCAGCAGCAGCAGCAGCAGCAGAGATAAAGCCACCACGGCAGTGATGTGGGAGCCACAGCACTCTGTCACAAGAATGGCACCTCTGTAGATGACCTAAACCCGCAAACTTTAAACCCCTGAACCCTAAACCCCTAAACCCCTAAACCTTAAACCTTAAGACCCCTAAACCTCTAAGCCCGAAAAACCCTCAAAAAAAAACCGCATCTCTCCGAGGTCAGCCCTGCCAAACAGCAGCAGCGCTCCGGCGTCGAGCTGGGCTCCGAGCAGCGGTTCCTTCCAGGATTCGTTTGGAAGGTAGGGTTTAGGGATTAGGGTTTAGGGTTTAGGGCTTAGGGTTCCTTCCAGGATTCGTTTGGAAGGGTTCCTTTGAAGAGGGCTTAGAGTTCTTTTACAGGGGGGGATTAGGGTCCCTTCAAAGGGGGCTCAGGGTTCCTTTAAAGGGGGCTTAGGGTTCCTTTACAAGGGAGGGTTAGGGTTCCTTTAAAGGGGGCTTAGGGTTCCTTTAACCGGTGATGTAAGGGATACTAAGGGATACTATACAGGGTTTAGGGGTTTAGGGTTATATAAGGGGTACTATACGGGTTACTGTAAGGGGTTTAGGGTTTAACATAGGGTTGAGGGTTAAGGGCTTGGGGTTTAGGGCTTAGGGTTCTCTTAAAGGGCTTATGTAAGGGCACTATCAAGGGTTCCTTTAACGGGTTACAAAAGGGGTACTACAAGGGTTACTGTTAGGGCTTAGGGTTTAGGGTTATATAAGGGGTACTATGTGGGACACTGTAAGGAATATGGGGTTTAGGGTCTAGGGTTTAATTTCGGGTTTAGGGTTGAGGGCTTAGGGTTTAGGGCTTAGGGTTTTCTTTAAAGCGCTTATGTAAGGGGCACTATAAAGGGTTCCTTTAAAGGGTTATATAAGGGGTACGATAAGGGGTTACTGTTAGGGTTTAGGCTTATATAAGGGCTGCTATAAGAGTACCATTTACTACAAGTTTGTTGGTAATTGCGAGCTTGAGAGAGTCTGTGACTTGAGGCTTGACACCCGCCGAACGCTGTATAGTACTACACTACAATATTCTACTATGTTGTACTACTGTTGATGATATAAATCCTGTATTACCTTCCGGACCCTAAGCTATGCGGATTATGGTATATTCCTTATTTTGGGAGATGCAGGATTCATATCATCAACCGTATGTTACGCTGTCTTATAGTATATGGTACCATGAACACATGATAGGATTTAGACCTAAATCCCCCAAACTTTGCACACCAACAGCCTCAACCCCGTGTTTACCCCTCAAAAACCATCACATCTACAGAGTTTTACGGAGTGTTGGCATGAGCCTCGGTCAACTTCCCCGATGCTTCAAGCCGGATCCTCGGCTCTATACCCCCGCCCCCCAAAAAAAAACAAAAAACAAAGATGGAAATCCTGCACTACCTTAAGGACCCTAAACTATGGGAATTGCAGGATTTATATCATCAACCGCACTGTTAAGACTTCGTACTTCCTACTCTCAACAACGGAGCCCCCTTTAAAGCCTTCTAAGCCCTAAATCCTAAACCCTAAACCCGAACTAAAAACGACGACCCGTTGAACCCTCAACTCCCAAACCCTCCGAAATGGCGAGAAAAGTCCCAAAGCCCCCAAATCTCTAAACCACACGCCGCAAAACTTTAAACTCCTAAGCTCCTATGCCCCAGAACCTAAATCCCAAAAAGACATCCTAAACCACAAAAGCAAAAAACAATGAGCTCCTAAACCCTCAATCTTAACTCCCAAACCCTAAAACCCCTCCAAACCCCCCGAAGAAGCCCTACCCAGAGAGCCCAAACCCCTTGATCAAGAAATATAACATAAGGGCTTCATATTATGATTGAAGGTCTATTCCTTCATTCAGGTGTATTGGGCATGCCCAAGGCATCCCAGTCTGAACCCGAAGAACCAAAACCTAAACCCTTAAACCCCTGAACCCCTAAACCCCTAAACCCTAAACCCTAAACCTTTAAACCCTTAAACCCTAAGCCCTTAAATATCCTAAACCCAAAACCCCTAAACCCTTAAACCCTAAACCCTTAAACCCTAAACCCTTAAGCCCTTAAAACCTTAAACCCTAAACCCTTAGGGTTCAGG
>CAJNJA010012501.1:0-10390 GCA_905231915.1 Symbiodinium necroappetens | reverse complement strand
TTTAGGGTTTAGGGTTGAGTTTTTAGGGTTTCGGGATTTGGGTTTAGAGCTTAGGGTTTAGGGTTTGGGGCTTGCGCAACACCATAAGTAAGGTCTTAGTCTACAAAAGCACGATAATTTGGAGGTCGCTTCTAAAGCAACCACAAACCAAGGAAGGAACAAGCTAAAAGCACAACAAACAGCCTTGTGGCATGGCATACTAAACCCCAAACCCTAAACCCTAAAGACCCTAAACCCTAGACATAAAACCCTGAACCCCAAACCCTCAAGCCCTAAACCGCCGAGCATAAACCCAAAGGAGCTTAGAATAATCCACTATCTTTGCCAAATCTACTCGAATTGGTCAGCGTTTATCCGAGGATTTACTTCGGACCAAGCCTGCACGTGCTGCTAAGCAAGCTCTACTCACGTTAGCGTTTAAGGTTTGGGGTTTAGGACTTAGGGTTTAGGGTTTAGCGCCTAGGGTTTAGGTGTCACTTTGCATGACCTCCAGCCACACAGCCACTCAACATCACTCCAGATTGTTGTTTAGAGTGATGAAAAAAGTGCTGCGCATTGTGTAGCAATGTCTTCTACAGTAAGCTGCGTATGTGTGTGCTTCCGCAGCGAGAAGAACGCGCTCAGAGAACAGTGTAGACCCTGGGGCGAGCAACAGGGCACCCATAATCTTTCGGATTCAAGCGGAACCGCTCCATGCCCCATTTTTCCATAAGCTGCAATGGCAAAGCCAGGACATTTGGATCCGTATTGGATGTTCCCTCGTGAATTGCACAATCCACATCCGAGCTGACAACTTGACCTGGCCACACGATGACTGCCATGGTCGACGGCCCCTCCAGCCCACGCTGCTTGCCTCTTATGCTCCAGTCAACGCAGGCAGGCCCAGCCACATGAAAGTTCACGGACGCATATCTCGCATCATGTTGGGCGGCTTGATACTGCACTCATGTCCGTGCACGTGGCAGGTTGCCACTGCTTTTCCATCCGCAAAGTATTTGTACACTTTCTCAAAGGTTGCCAGGAAGTCGCCATAGGACTGGTAGTCTTGCTTGTCATTTTCATTGCTCTTCTTCTTTGTCTGCTCAGGTGGCACAGCAATAGAGTTCGTGGCATACAAGGTGTACAGCAGCCGTCAAACCTCACAAAACAAAACCTATTAAACACGGCACATCCTCCGTGGGGGTAGTATCTACTATGATTTAAAGCAGATTCCCTAGTCAAGGGAGTTTGGAAGGTCTCGGTAAACTTCACTTTGGAGAAAAACTATAGACTTTCATGTCATCATGGCTCCTTTCAGGGAAAAGTTCCGCAAAAAGAAAGTTTTCAAGTACAGTACTCCAAATCCTTGAACCCTAAACCCTAAACCTTACCCTGAGGGTCCAAAGGACCCAATAATAAGGTACTTTGGTTGCGGATAGTAGTTATCTAGGTTCATATTTGGGAGAGTATATGATTATTAAGTACGTTGACCCTTAGGGTTAATACCAAACCCCTTAACCCTAAACCTTATATAAACCCTAAACCATGGTCCTCCAGAACCCAGTGCAGGAACCCGCCAGGCAAAATCACTTTCTACGGCCACATCGAGACCTTTCGATCGAGCCTCCCCAGAAAATCCGCAGTACCTACATAGTAGAACGTGGAGTTTCCAAAGTAGGAAGTACCATTACCTCTACAAACTTCATGTCATCATGGTTCCTTTAAGGAACAGCTCCGAAAAAAGATGTATTCAAGTATGGTACTCCGAATGCTTAAACCCTAAACCCTAACCCTAAACCCTAAACCTTAAACCCTAAACCTTAAACCCTTAACACCTAAACCCTAAACCTTAAAACCTAGGCCCTAAACCATACACCCTAATTAAGGCCTGAACCCTAAGACCCCCTTTTTTGCACTGGCAGGCTGGCCTGGAGTTGCCGCTAGGAAGCTCGAGGATTTCCACCTCCGGCGCGATGCCCAGTGGCTCCTGGCAGCCGGTTAGAGCTTCATGTTTTTGTTTCGGATTTCGGGTTTAGGGTTTAGATGTTAAGGTTTAAGGATTTGGGTTTAGGGTTTAGGGTTTAAGGTTTTGGGTGTAGGGTTGAGGGTTTAGCGTTTGCCGTCGATTGGCGCTTAAGCGGAAGTATCTAGCGCTATTTCGAGTGTATCGTAGTTTGACGCTTCGCTGCTGATTCGTCAAGCTTCTGAATTACCTATAGTCTCCATTGTAGTTCCTTGTTGGGGTTACCTTTAAGGATCCTGAATGAAGTGGTTAAACCAAACGAAGGAACTTACAATGGAGACTGTAGGTAGGCTGTAGGGTGTTGAGGGCTTGAGGGTTGGGCTTGAGGTTTAGCGGTTTACTGGCGGTGTATACAGTCAGGATTAAGCTTAAGCCCTAAACCCCTAAAGACCTAAAACCCTTAAACTCTAAACCTTTAAACCCCTAAACCCCTAAAGCCCCAAAACCCTATACTATAAACCCCTAAAGCCCTAAAGGCCTAAAACCCTAAAGCCCCCTAAACCCTAAACCCTAAGCTGTGACGGGGTTTAAGCTTCCAGGCCTGGGCTTCGTTGGGTCTTCACAGAATGGGGTTCTTTGCAAGGTGTCGATTTCAAAAGCCCCCTGAATCATCTGCGGCTAGGTGTCCATATCTTACTATGAAGGGATAACCCTAAATCCTAAACCCTGAACCCTAAACCCGAACCCTAGATCCTAAACTCTGAACCCTAAACCACCAAAAACAAGAAAGGTCGGCACGGGACACCTCGTCTTGGCAGATAAGACGAGCAGCAACCATGGCAGCCTGTAGAGCCGCATCGGCGAGTGGGGGCCGGGTCCATGCTTTCTGGGGTGAGGGCTTTGATGTTTAGGATTTAGAGATGTTTAGGTTTAGGGTTTAGAGATGTTATATTTTTCTCCTTTACGGGCTGTGTCATGTGCTCGCGGTCTTGCTTCTCATGGCCCCCTTATAGGTCTAATTAAGACGACAAGAGTACGAAGTAGGCAAACAAGCAAGAGTGTTCGTGGAAACCCGTGCTCGTTCGTAGCGAAGCCTCTTCGCAGCGAAAGGATAAGCTCCAAATCCTAAACCCCAAAGTATTTCGAAAGGCACACCAATGATTAAACCTCCACGAAGCCCTGAGCTGTGCCACCCACACACGCAGAGTAAACCCAGAAACAACCTGGAGTGCACCAGAAACCGCCTTCAACCCTGGACCCCAAACCCCAAAAACCCGAGTTTAAAAGCTCGTAAAGCCCTTATCAAACCTTAATTTAAAAGCCTATTAGGGTTTAGGGTTCAGGCAAAAGCATTAGAATATGAGTCCTCAGAGCCTGAGGGAAAGCTAAAACCCTAAAACCCTATAAACCCTACAAACCCTATAAACCCTACAAATCCTATAAACCCTATAAACCCTATAAACCCTAAAGCCCTAAAGGAATCCTTGAGTCCTTAGAGCCTTACCCTAAGGGTCCATGTACCCAAATACTACATACTTTGGCCCCAATGTACCTATATAGGCACTACTTTAAGGCCAATGTGTATACTATAGGAGTACATGGACCCTTAGGGCTAGGGTTTCAGATCCTAAAGCCGAGTTTTCATCTGAGGACGACGCGTCCGCCGCAGCCTTTGCTGCCTGGAGCTCCCAAAGACCGGCAAGGGAAAGGATTTCCAACTGGGGCTTAGGGCTTATAGGGTTTAGATTTCTTAATTGGGTTTAGCGTTTACTTGGGTTTAGGGCTTAGGGTTTAGATTTCTTACAATTGGGTTTGGGGTTTAGGGTTTAGATTTCTTAAAATTGGGTTTAGGGCTTATAGGATTTAGATTTCTTAGTTGGGTTTAGGGTTTACTTCGGTTTAGGGCTTAGGGCTTATACGGTTTAGATTTCTTAATTGGGTTTAGGGTTTAATTGGGTTTAGGGTTTAGGGTTTAAATTTCTTAGCTGGGCTTAGGGTTTAGGGTTTAGATTTCTTCATTGGGTTTAGGGCTTAGGGTTTAGATTTAGACTTGGGTTTAGGGTTTAGAGTTTAGGGCTTAAGTCCCAAAGGGTCCAAGTACCGATATGGTAGCTACTTAGTAGCTGTTTGCCCCCCCAAGTACATACTATACTACCGTATCACTTGAACCCTCTTGGGGGAAACGGGGCTTGGGGTTTAAGATTCACGTTGGGGTTCAGAGTGCAGTGCTGTTGGCGTCTTGCAGGACTTAGACCAGGGTTCTGTAAATAAACGCTTCCATAACAGTTCCGCAAAAGGGTTCTGTAAATAAAAAGCTTCCACAACAGTTCCGCAAAAGGCGTCTGTAAATAAAAGGCTCCATAACAGTTCTTTTAAAGGGGTCTGTAAGGATTGATACCGGGTTGATTAGGGTCTGCTATAGGGGTGATGAAGGCCTACCTGTACTCCCAACCCCCCCGCGCTTCAAGGGAATATGTAGGGGCCCATCACGATAAGGAATCCTCAAGATGTGGATCCATTAGGGTTCCGGTAGGGTGTGCACATGTAGGTTGTGTGACTCAGTTCGAGTAATTTACGGAGGACCGCCCCCCCGGTCATGTTGATGCCCTGGAAAACTAAGCTTAATTTTAATGGAACCCCTTAAACCCAAAACCCAAAACCCCATGTGCCCCCAACCCCCCCCCCCCCTCGCGAGAGCCTCTCCAGCTGCCTTTGCCGCCTCCAGTGCGGCAGCCGCTGATCCCGCCGTTCTTGGCCGGGACGAGGTGGATCGAGCCTTTGTCGAAGGCCGGGGTGACGTTAATGACACAAAAGCGCCGGAACCCCAAACCCCAAACCCTCAACCCAAAGCCCAAAGCCCCTAATCCCTACACCCTACACGGCTTTCAGAACCCTTTCCGGAACCCCTATATGAAAGAATCCTAACCCTTCCCAACCCTTGGGCATCCTGGCAGGACCTCTCTGGGCCCAGCCTAAACCCTAAACCCTTCTGGGGCAGGTCCCAAATGCAGGCCTCCACTATGTCCTTTTCTGAGACCCTAAACCCCTAATGGCCCCTTTAAAGGAGCCCTAAAGCCCTAAAAACACCTAAGCCCTCATGCAAACCCTAAACACCCTAAACCCCTAAATCGCCCTCTCAAAGGAACCCTAAACCCAAAACTCTTCCCAAGACCCTAAACCCTAAACCCCTAAATCCTAAACCCCTAAAACCTGAAACCCTTTTGGGGTTCATTTCGTCCTTAAGGTAAGCCTCCCTAAACCCTAAACCCTAAGTAGCCCTAAAAGGAACCCTAAGCCTCTGGGCTCCAGGCGCTGGAAGGTCGGGAGAGCCAAGCATCGGAGCCCAGAAGCGGATACCGGGAAAGCGGCGCTGTAGCCAGGTCTCGGAATTTCAGGGTTTTTGGGGTTTTGGGGGCTTGGGGTTTTTGGGTTTTAGGGTTTTAGGGGTTTGGGGTTTTGGGATTTATTGGGTTTTGGGGGTGTTTTGGGGGGTTTTGGGGCTTTAGGGTTTCGGGGGTTTGGGGTTTTGGCGCTTTAGGGTTTTAGGGGTTTAGGATTTTGGGGCTTTAGGGTTTTAGGGTTTAGGGGTTTTAAAGTTTTAGCGCTTTAAGGCTTTCTAGGGCTTTAGGGTTTAGGGTTTTAGGATTTTAGCGTTCTAGGGTTTCAGGTTGATTTAGGGTTTAGGGCTTTGGGGTTTCAGGGTTTAGGGGAAGGCTCTATGTACCTATGTAATTGATTTATGTCTTTCCTTGAGGGTTCAAGTATTTAATAATTAGAAAACTCTCCCAGAGACTAATCGACAAAACTACTATCTGTAAACCAAGTACCTAAATATTTGGTCCTTTGGACACTTAGGGTTTAGGCCTTTAAAAGGGTTTAGGTACTTGGGGCTCAGGTTTTAGTCCTAGAGCTTTTGGGCTTATAACTGCTTCGCAGTTTAAGGATCTATAGGGTTTTGGGGCCTAGGATCTATCAGGGTTGAGCAGTTTTAGGTTTGGGGTTGTCGAAGTTCGGGGCTTAATATGGGAACCTGATGTAGAAACAGTGGGTCTTTATGAGGGTTCCTAATATGAACCCTGATCTTTTTTGAGGCTATGGGGCCAGGGTTTCTTAATCAGGTTCCTACATTTGGGCTTCTACGTGATTGCGCGTTGGGCTTCAGGCTCTTGAGCTTTGGGCTTAGGGCGCACATGGGGCGGGTAGAGCATTCACTAAACACGGTAAAGTGCGCAGTTCTAGGAGGCTCGCTAACTTGCAGTGTTTGCTCCTTCTTCATGCTGAAACTAGAACGACCTAGTATGCACGCAGCCCCAAAAACGTCTTGTCGAAGGACCTTAATATAAAGAAATCAAAGGAAGGAGACCGGAAATCCAGCATGTCGAAACGCTTTGTAAACCCCAAACCCCTAAACTTCTAACTCCCAAATCGCTATAGTATCCGCTATAGAACACTTATAAGCCCATCTCAGTGCACCCCTAACCTCCTAACTCCCAAATCGCTATAGAACACTCCTAAGCCCCTCTACAAAAACCCTAAAACCCAGATCTGCTACGCTGCGGTGTACTTAGCTCCGCGCTCAGAAGGTCTGGCTGCCATGGCACCTAGCCCCGAGGGGCTTATAGGGCTCATAGGGTTTAGGGTTTAAGGGTTTAGGGCTCATAGGGTTTAGGGCTCATAGGGTATAGGGTTTAGGGTTTAGGGTGGCGTCAAATGTCGCCAACAAAATGGCCGAAGGGTTTGGCTTGAGGTATTGAAGGAGGTATTGAAAAGCGTTCTGCAATAAGGGTGCTATAGTTAATACTATTTGGAAACCATGACCAATGGCATATGAATGTGTGTGCCTGTCTGTATATATATATATACATAAGTAAGCAGGCTTGTTCAGAACAATAAACAATCAGACACAGACAGACAGACAGACAGACAGACAGACAGACAGACAGACATAAAGAAATACCTCTACTATGTATTTTTAGGTATACACATGTATCGGTATACGGGTAGGCATTTGCAGCTCCTAATCTTGACTGGGATTCGGGATTTAAGCTTGTGGGTTTCGAAGTGCTATAGGGCTTAACTTCTAAACACCTACCGTTGTTTCACGAAACTATACAAGAAAAATACAATCACAACGAATCCGAAACGGTTCAAGATTGAGGGTTGCAGATCCGGTAGGGTTTGGGGTTATGCTTCGTCTCCTTGGAATGAATGGGAGTTTTTGGGGGTTTCGGGTTTAAGAGTTTAGGAGATTTCGGGTTTAAGAGTTTAGGAGATTTCGGGTTTAAGAGTTTAGGAGATTTAGTGGTTTTGGAGTGGAAGGCTTTGGGGTTCAGAGTGCCCAATCAACACGAACGAAGGATTCGACTCCTATATGTTCCTTAAATCATAATTTTAAGGCCCCTATAATCTAAGGTATATATTCCTTAACTAAGGTGTGTATTGGGCTCCTTTAAAGGTCCCCCTGAAGGCTGTCTTTGCAAGGCTACCTGGAAGGGTATCTTGAGAGGGGAGAACCCCCAATGCAAAGGGCCGCTGTTGCAAGGATGCAACTGCCTAACATCATAGAATATAGGGGCCTCAGTGATTCGAATAGGGTTTTACGGGGTATTTATACTAGGTTTTAGGGGTATTTATAACTATACTATACTTCATATCAAGGAGCCCCCCAAAAAGCAAGGCCCCTTATATTCGTCCTCAACATACCAACAGAGCCGCCCTGCCACCCTCAAACCCACTTACCATTACCCAAAAAATCCCAACACTCTTAAAACCCCAAACCCCAAAACCCAAATACAAAGGCCCAGAAACTGAAACACCTGGACAACCCCTATAGCACCCCAATTCTTCACACCCATTTTGGCCTGATTGATGGCCACATCCACAGCCGCGGCAGAGGCAGAGCTATGAGGGGTGCCCTGCGGATGTGGGAAAGCTCGGAACCGTGGTTCAGGATGTACCTTACCTAATAAAGTCGCCATTGGAGTTCCTGGGGCATAGTTGTTTAGGGGTTTACGGCTTAGGGTTTTAGGGCTTAGGGTTAGGGATTAGGGTTTTGGGGTACTGCCCCCATACAGTAACAGTCTATAACAGGGCTACTATGAAGGGCCTTCTATATCTCCATACTATGAATATCCAACCTTGACCCCAAATGACCTACCCATTTTGGGACTTATATTATCTTTCGAAATCAGACTGAGGAACCGGAACCCCCACCAAAAAAGGGTAAGGCTCTGTAGGGTCCAGGTAGGACAAAAACTCCCAGAGACTCCAAACCCTTAACGTAGGAATAGACATGAATACACCTTTAAAGAAATCGGACCTCCTTAGGGTTTAGGATTTAGGGTCTAGGTTTAGGATTTAGGGTTTACGGTCTTTTGGATTGTAAAACTTAAGGTCTATTTCTGAACTAGGGGAAGGCTGTTTTGGTCGGGACCTGATCCAGTAGAATATGTGGACTGAGGTTTCGGGGTGAAATTATATGCAAAAAGTTATATCTGATCACACTATATCGGGGTGGAATATATTCATTATATCTTATCACCACTATACTGATATAGGGAGGCCGCGAGCAGGTAATGTGGCATGCAGCAGCTCTGGCTTCTAGACTTACATCGCTCATAATTACCTGAGACGTACATAGTCGGCCACCTATTTCCCTTATGTTACGTTACATTACGGCACTAAGAAGTGCACATCTTTAGTTCCTAAAGCCCTACACCCTCTTTGGGGATCTCTACAACAAAGACCTTAAAACCACCAACAAAACCAAAGCCCGAGAGCCTGCCAAAGAGGTGAATCTAGCGGCTGCCATTGCCGCCGGCCCTTGAATGAAAAAACGGTTGAGGCTTCAGGTTTGGTTTAAGATTCGATTGAAAGGAGAATAAAGGGTGTAACGCAATGGTACCTAAACCCTAAATCAGCAGTGGTTTCCTAGTGTAGGTTGTTCGGGGGTCAGGAAGGGTTGGAGGCTCTTGGAGATAGTGCTTTGCGTTTGGCAGAGTTGGAAAGAGATTCGAGCCCCGATCTTTCTTGCCAGTTGATGATATAAATCCTGCATGACCCAAAATAAGGAATATATCAACAGTATGAGATTGAAGCTGGGGAAGCTCTAACCCCTAAGCCCAACCTCTTCCGTAGGATACCTCTGAAGCCGATCTTGTAGAGTTTAGGGTTTAGGGTTTAGGATTTAGGGTTTCGGGGTTTAGGGTTTAGGGTGTATATTTAGAATCCTATAAGGTAATCCCAAAAAGGAACTACTTAGGGGCCTATGGGTAGGGTTTAAGGTTTGGGTTACTCTGGCCCTACGACAAAAGAAACCTCAGATGCTAGGCATCCGTAAGGCCACGCGCCGGCAGCTTTCAATCGGATATTCGCTGCGTTGCTCCATGACCAGTGCTCTGTCTCTAAACCCTTAACCCTAAACCCTAAACCCTAATAGCCTAAACCCTAAACTCTAAACCCTGATAGCCTAAACCCTAAGCTCGAAACCCTAAACCCTAAACTTTAAACCCTAAACTCTGATGCTAAACCCTAAACCCCAAACCCTGAACCCTAAGTCCTAAACCCTAAACCCCGGATGATGCACAGGTCCAGGCTGCGGGATGTTGAGACTTTGCACCTTCAACCCAAGATCCGACTCAAACTCCAAAATGCCAAACCCTAAAAAGGCCCCCAAACAGAAATACCGAAAAAAGGTTTAGGGTTTAGGGAACATTCCAAACACTGAAGGTCCTGACAACAAACAAAAACCCTGCAGCACCCATAACTAACACCCTACAAACCTATCAATCCTCAATCCCGACAGAGCAGGGTCTCATGCAAGTAAAGCCCTAAACTCCTAAACCCTAAACCCTAAATGTGAAACCGAGAGGGCTGGGCATGAGATCTCAAAAAGATGCCGTGGCTCATAGCACAGATCCACCCACAAATTCAGGCAGGGTTTAGGGTTTAGGGTTTAGGGGCTTAGGATCTAGGGGTGTGGTGTTCAGGGATTGGAGTTTAGGGGTTTAGGCCTCAGGGCCAAAAACTGCGATTCTTGCAGCCTGTCTTTCCTCCTTCCCGCACTCAATCACGCCTGCCAGTTCGAACCTGCAAAATCTGGATCTTCCTCAGCAATCCGGGCCAAATCTCGCGTCTGGAATATGGGTCATATCCAGAAAAATAGCGACCCACTGCAGCCTGCTTCGCGACGTCGTTGTAGACGCGCTCTCCAAGTCCTCAAAGCGGCGGAAGGTGGCGTCGCCGCTCCACTCATTTCTAATCCTTTGCACCACGGCATTGTGCTCGTAGCCGTGAGTGAAAATATCCAGCCGCACTGCTGTTGCTGCTGTGTTCGGTCAAGTACATCAGACCAGCGTGAGGCTCACGAAGCTGAAAAGGCTTCACCAAATCTTCTTCTTGGTGGACGGCCTTTCAAATCTTTGCAGCATATGCCGGCGTCTCCCGAAT